>CM043726.1:864249-1093075 GCA_023969325.1 Oryzias curvinotus | reverse complement strand
GTCGCTATAGTCTTGTGTTGGTGAAAACCAGATGAATTCGGGATAAGAAGGTCACGCACTCTGCTTCTGGAAGGAGAAGGACCGCTTGGGTTTTGAGGTGAGCGTCCCGCCGAATGTCCATTTTGTCTCAGTGGTTGTCAGAGAAGGTTTGTTTTGTTTTAGCCATTGACTGCATGTGAAAGCTGGACTGAGTGACTCCTCCCACCTTGGCGTTCCAAACAGGAAGTACCTGCTGGCTTCAAGATGCCAAAATTATAGACTTCTATAGAGAAATAAACAGCTATTACTCAGTCATTCTATTCGTCAGAATAACAATTCTTGCTTGGAAACCTTTTTATAACATGTTCTTGCTAATCCTTTTTTTTTTTACATAATATTGATTCTTTATTGCAAACTATATAAACTGACTAATCAGATGCCTCAATAAAAGTAGGTGGTCTCCAGTTGAACGTTCAAAACCTTTGACAGATTGTCCAGAGCCCTCTTTCGAGTGTTAGGGGTGTGGACTTCTGACAAGCTCACCCCTGATTGGTTAGAGTGGTTGCCATTGTAACGTTGACTCAGACCAACTTCAGCCAAAAAACTGCTTACTGACAATTTCTGGCTCCAACATGGCGGTATTCTTATTGTGAAAAAACTGTTTCTGTTGGAGCCAGAAGTAAACCACTTTTTATTGATGATGCTACACCCACTTCTCAAATACCGTCAGTGGTTTTAACCTCATGTGGCATTAAGCGAGTTCTACCTTGAACTGGAGACTGGGTCGGTGCTGTGTGTGTACATGCACGCGTTTGTGTGCGTTCATCTTCCTCCTTTACAACAGATGGTTTCCTGACATAGATATGCAGACTCTTTGACCCAGATTCTACAGCCACATTAGCTGTGCGATCGTTGCTACAGTAACAAGAATCCATAGTGACTCGAACGTTATTTCAGAAATGAAAACCCATCACAGTCGGTGCTGGAATGGTTTATTGATGTGAAGTTATCTGCTCCGATATTGTTGTTTTGTCTTGGAGGCTTCATGACTCAATAAATCAGTTGGGAGTCACTGACATTAAAACGTTTCGCTGCCAGTGTGCAAGATGAAGATTCCTGAGTCTTTGGTTTGGAAGAAGGTCTTTGGCAATGATAAATCACTGGTCCTCTGACGAATTACGTCTGCCTGGACGCCTCAGCACAGGTGCAAATGCACGCAGCTGTGGGATTCCTGCAATGGTGTGGAAATGTGACTCATCTCAGCGATGGAGTGTGTCTGCAGGACTGTGAGATGTGTGCAGTTGCTCTTAACGTCTGCCGTAGCATGCAGACACACACACAAACACGCACGCACACACACACACACACACACAGACAGTGGAGTACAGGTTTACTATTGGCAACGGCTGCAGTGGCAAATGGAAAGCAGAGATAATTCCAGCTGTCTTCTGTGTTTTTCTCTCACACCGATGGCTCTTTTCTGTCCTCTGATTGAGTGACACGTCAACAATAAAGAACTGTCTTACAAATGAAAGCCAACCTCTGAATTTGCAGTTGGGGAAATGCCTGTTGAGTCTTTAAAAGAGCCCCACAAGCTCCTGACAAACACCAACCGCTCCATGTCCAAACTTAGAAGTCACCCTGGAAAGGATGTTGACATTTGCCTTGTGATCATTGACTGTATATGAGACCTGGATCGAGTGAGTGTGATGTCACCCATAGAAAATGGCTCCAGCAAAACAAAGTCGATTTAGTCGCCATTTTCTTGCAATACAGATGTTGCCATGTTGGAACCAGACATAGTCGGTAAGCAGTGATCCAAATCAGTCTGAGTCATCATTTCTATGGCAACTGCTTTTGCTAGTCATTGACTGTATAGGACAGGGGTCGGCAACCCAAAATGTTGAAAGAGCCAAATTGGACGAAAAAACCCCAAAAACAAATATGTCTGGAGCCTCAAAATATTAAAAGCCCTATTTAAGCCTTATAATGAAGGCAACACATGCAATATGTATCTATATTAGCTATATTAGCCTACTATCAAAATTACTTTGTATGGCTACAAATACATAATGAGCATTATTAACGTTTAAATGTTTATTTGCCATGCAGTGAATTCTGTGGAGAACGACGCGTCACGTGACTGCTCTGTTGTGCGAGTTTAACTTCTTTACAATATCAATGAATTATGTTTCATTGCTTTGATAAAATTAAAGAAACGTAATAAAGAAATGCGATATTTTATGTCATTTTTATTTTGAGGATTGGAACAACAACAATAAAATGGAACGTGCCCCATGACAGTCAGCTGCGCTCCAATGACAGAACAGCTTCAAGCATTTACGGCGTCTGCAGACTTTCATTCAGCTCATTCAGGTGTCTCCTCACAGTCACATCCACCAAAAAGTGCAGCTTTTCCAGCCACTCAGTATCTTCCAGTTGCGGGTAGTTCAGGTCTTTGCTTTTCAGGAATGTTTTCACGTGTTCTAAACAGACGACAAAGTGACGCTAAACGTCACTCCTGGACAGCATCCGGACTGTGTTGTGTAGCTGGAGATCAGAATATTCACTTTCAACTTCATCAAGCAACGCACGGAACTGATGGTGAGTCATTTACATCAGCCACCTGTTTAGCGGTCCGCTAAAAGAACAAAAAAAAGCCCTGCTGGCAGAAATGTGTCGTAAGCTATGACGCAAATCTCCATTGACAGAAATGTTGAAATTTGATATTGTAATGGCTTAAGTTGTTATAGAAAAACTTCCCACTTCCCATGAGCCTTAGGGGCTGAAGACGGGGCTAACCCCCAGGTAGTGGTGGTCATGTGCATTGGTCTGTTAGCAGCAGGGGATTGTGGGACGCTGTGTTCTGATCTAGGGCTCAGCATGAGTGTTTGTGTTTGCCCACGTTTCTTTTCAAATGGCAGGTTTGTTGTTCCACCTTAGTTTATTCTTCCTGTTATGTTTGTTTCTTTTTGTTGCCCCATGAGTGTGGAAGGAGGGGGGGGTTGATGACTGCTGTTCAATGTTCAATATGTTGTGTGTTCAACGGAAACAGGGCTTGTTATATCGGAAAGGAGAGAATGCGCTCAGCTTCCCTTTCTACCTTCTGCTCTCTGAGACTGGGTGTAGTCATGAGCAGACAGGACAAGCACTGATCTCCAGCGCAGCCAGTTGATTGACAGCTCAACTTATAAGTAGCTTGGCTCCCGTTTTCCAGCTGCAAGTGACATTCCTACTGGGCGTTACTATTTCAATTCTACACGCTCTTCAGCATTGGAAAATGTTATGAATATTTGTGTCTTCTTTTTCCTCCTACAGAAACCATATTAAAACAAAAATTATTTCTCTCTCTCATCTTTGTACATTTTCAAACATTTTGAAAATGCTCCAGGGAGCCACTAGGGCAGCGCCAGAGAGCCGCATGCGGCTCCTGAGCTGCGGGTTGCCGACCCCCGGTATAGGAGGACTGGACTGAGTAACTTCTTCCCCTTTGCGTTTCAGATACAAAGTACCAGCTGGCTCAGAGAAGCCAAGAAGTTATTCTTGCTAATCCTCATTTTTATTTTTTTCCTTATTGCAAGTCATAAACTGCAATCAGATGCCCTTATAGAAAGCATGTGCTGGTTGCTGGCCCCCACCTCTAAACATTCAGAAATTTCTGATGACAGATTCTCCAAAGATGCTTCATTGGAGGGATCAGGAGGGGACCTTGTTGAAAGTCCACAACCGAACCACTTGAAACCGAGCTTCACAAAACCAAATGATTCAAACATTTACTGTGAGATCAGTGCTTGGTCAGTTTAAAACTTAAATAACTTGCACTAAAGAAAAAATATCTTAAAAAAAAAACTAGTATTAACAAGAAGATGTTAAGAAATAAGTATCAGAACAAGAACGGTTATTCTGACAAACAGCTGTTTCTCTATAGAAGTCTATGGGATTTTGGCTTCTTGGAACCAGCGGGTACTTCCTGTTTGGAACGCCAAGGCGGGAGGGCTCACTCAGTCCAGCTCTAATATACAGTCTATGGCTTACAATGAACTTCTATTGATTAGTAAAGCTGGTTGAACAGTTGCGCTTCAGTTTTTGTCTCAAAACCACAGAACTGTGTGAGGTTAAAACATCTGGATTCTAACTCTCGATCATCTTTATGTCAGTAGCCGTTTGCAGAATCTCCACCTCCACAAGTCCTCTAGGATAATTTTTCTCAAAAATAGTAGGCAAAACTATATTGTTTCCATCAGAAAATTAATTTGACAGGTTTTTTTTCCCACTAGTCTCTTAATAGCCCTAAAAACAAAAGTCATCACTAAACTAAAACGCTAGTAGCAATTCCTCATCAGAAATAACCTTCTCCCCTGGAAAAAAAAAACGACAAAATTGTCACTCAGTTTGTGTAACTCTGTGACCTGAAATGTAACATTTGTTCCAAAACACAATTTAATCTTATCCTTGAAGAAAAACGCTGACGTTTCTGCTGCTCCGTCTGCCCAAAACACAATTCTCTGTTGGCGAGGGACATTAACATGACTCAGCATAACGGACAATGATGAAACACAAGTCAGAAGTAACATGATAGAAGTCTTTGCACTCCAATAGACAGCTGAAAAAAGTTGACAGGTTTACGTGAGGAAGGGAGAGTCAGACGATCCAATTCATCCCACAGATTTAAATTGGGACTCCGCAGGCCGCTGTCTGTTCCTCTGAGAATGTCAAATCTGTCCTCCTTCGTGTTTGTGCTCTCTCAGGTGATCCTGGTCTCTGCAAACAAGCTGACTCGTTACATTGAACCCTGTCAGCTGACAGACGATTTTGGAGGAACTCTGGACTACGACCACAACGACTGGCTCAACAAAAGACTGGTATATGCTGTTTCATCCTAGCTTGTGTGTTGCCATAATAACAACCAGAGGTCTGGACTTGGGTCACATGACTTGGACTCAAGTCATTAATTTTATGACTTTAGACCAGACAAAATGTAAAATGGCTCGCAACTCGACTTGGACTTTCACACAGTAACTTGTGACTTCACTTGAACTTGAGCCTTTGGACACAAAAGATTTGTTACTTTCCCCAACCGCCAAAAAAAGAAGAAGAAAAATGTGTTATAGACCGCTCTCTCACTGTACCTTTGTGTTGGTGTGCATCTGTGTACTGTCGGCACTACGTCCAATCAATTTAGGTCCATGTTGTTTCGATCCAACACCATCCAACCAATCAAATTAGAGGACAACCAATAGAGACGATCTGTCAAATAAGTTTCTGTTTGCATAAAAGATTCAGGTATAAAAACCACGGGGTTGTCGACGAACGATTACCTCAGACTAAAATGAAACATTCAACGGCAGGACTTGGACTTGACTCTAGACTTATCGGTCTGGACTTGGGACTTGAGACTGTCTTGTGACGTTCGAAACTATGACTTGGTTCCACCTTTGAAACCAGGCAGCTTCTAACACGTGTCGATGTTGGCAGGTTTTTGAAAAGTTCACCAAAGAGTCGACGTCGCTGCTGGGCGAGCTGTCGGTCATCAATGACGGAGACAAGAGCAGATCTGTGGACAAAGACAAGTAGGCTCAAACGTTCACAAACACTGAACCCCAACTGCAGACACCCTCCACTACAGCTTATCCCGCGTGCCATCTTGTGGGGTCCAGATGACCCCACAAGATGGCACAAGGGTTATGTGAACTGTTACTGTTCTCTGCAGACCTGCAGATCCGGTGCTCATGCCGTCCTTTGACCCGGAGACTGTCCTGCAGACCGGTGAGCGCGTTCTCTAATTTCTATAATAAACCAGTAAAAATAGAACACTGGTTCTGGATGGATGTGTTTGCAGCACAGGCTGTACAGTGTGTGTTTGTCTTGGAATGAAAGAGGTCTTTGTGGCAGTACCACCCTCCTCCCTCCTCCTTTCATAACGTAGCTGCATGTAAACAGGCACGGATGCATTGTTGTTCCACATTCTCTCGCAAAAGCCTTTTCTCTGTGTGTGTGTGTGTGTCTGCAGGACACGAGCTGCTGTCGGAGCTGCAGCAGCGTCGGTTTAACGGTTCTGAGGGAGGAGGAGGAGGAGGGCAGGCAGGTGAGGAAGAGCCAGGCGTTAATGACACTTTCGTCCACAGCTCACACACCAGTTTAAATTCAAATTCAACTTTATTCATATAGACCTTTTCATGCTACAGAGCATCTCAAAGTGCTTCCCAGAGAAAGAATAACAAATAAGATAAAAAATGAAGTAGTTAAAATAATAAACATAGTAAAAATAAAAATAAATGAATTAATAAAACACACAAAAACCCAACAGATACACATCCCACCATTAAAATCAAAACATATAAAATTAGTTGTTAAATTTTATAAAATCAAATAAAAACATGTGGACAAACAAAAACTATGTAAAAGCTTTACTAAACAGAAAGATGTGTTTTTAAGTTTTTTCTTAAAAACCTCCACAGTGGCTGAAGCCCTCGCGTCCTCAGGCAGGCTGTTCCACAGGCCAGGCCCACAGTGTTGAAAGGAGTTCTGACCTTTGGGACCACCAGCAGACCTGCACCTGTGGACCTGAGGGCTCTGAAAGGGTCATTGCCTAAACTAAATCTGATAAAAAATGAGGTTCCAGATCCATGTTAACTTTTATAAACTAATAAAAGAACCTTAAAATTGATCCTAAAGCTGACTGGGAGCCAGTGCAAAGACTTCAAAATTGGAGTAATGTGCTCCTTCTTTCTGGTTCTGGTTAAAATTTGTTCCAGTTAAAAGTTTATGCCATTGACTGGTTACGAGAACTGCACCGAGTGACTCCTCCTCCCGGCGTTCCAAACAGGAAGTAGCCGCTGGCTCCAAGAAGCCAAAATCATATAGACTTCTGAAGAGAAATAAACAATGATTAATCAGTCATTATATCTTTCAGAATAACTGCATTTTTTTAGCATGCTCTTGCAAATTAGTTTTCCCCCCCAACTTTATTTATTTATTCCAGTTGTAAAAAAAAGAAAAAGAGATATGTGGTCCCCACTGGCCCCCACATCCAACTTTTGAAACGTTTGACAGATTCACTCGAGTCTGCTTTCAAGTGGTAGGGGTGTGGCCTTTCCGACAAGCTCTCTCCGGATTGGCTTAAGTTGTTGTTATAGAAAAAAAGACGTAGAGCAATTTGTACCAATCACAGCTTACAGACTTTATCTGCCACTAACACGGTGGCATTCATATCACAAAAAAAATACAAATAAAAAGACTAAAGTGTCTTTATTTTGTTGGAGCATGAGGTAAGCCAATTTCTATGGGTGACATCACACTCCAATTCTCAAAGCTTTATACAATAAAGCAGTGTTTTTCAACCTTTTTTGAGCCACGGCACACTTTAGCCTTGACAAAAATCCCGCGGCACACCAGCATCCGAAAAAAAAATTAAAAAAAGCAAAAACTCAGTCTGTATTGATCGACAGCCGCGCCCACCGGAATCTCACGGGCATTTTCATGATAATTGTGGCAGAAAAAGCTGGAAGTTGCAGCTAAAAGTTGTATTAAAAGTTAAGTTAAAAGATTCAAAAACTGTTTGATGTGTGTTCCTTGTTTAAAGACGTTAAGAGGAGAGGCTCATTGTGCGCTAAGACGGTCATTCTAACCCAATGCATCATGGGAGATGTAGTGCCGTAAATCCGCCGACCGCAAAAAGACCAGCTTCTCTGAGTTTCATTGTTTTTTTCACTTGTTCCACGGTCTGATACCGGATTCTGTGAAAGCTACACCGCTAAAGACGAGCTTTAGCTGGTGTTTTTGTTAGAACTGAGCGACTTTTTGAGCTAAATCTAAACAAGGAAGTGAAGACTTTAACCACTTCTGATTGGTCAGACTGATGACATGTGATTCAGCCTTCAAGAATGATTGGTGGAGACAGTTAAAGGGCCGGGACTTTTCTCCAAACAGGTATAGCTGCAGCTAAATCGCGGTACCGTCATTCTTATCAAAATGTATTTAATAGAATCAAATAAACACAAAGAAAAAATAATTTTGTGATCTTTTATATTCCTAACTACTCAGTGTTTTATCAGGGCCTGTTTGGATGAACACAGAGCTGATTTCCTGGAGATGGGAAATGTTGTTAGATCAGTGAATGAGGGCAATTTCCCACGGCACACTTGACCATCTCCCACGGCACACTAGTGTGCCGCGGCACACTGGTTGAAAAACACTGGAATAAGGGGCCCCAGCTTGGGTTAGGTTTTTGTCCAAGTACCCGTGGACATTTACAGCAAAAACCAGTCGGGGATTGTCTTGAAGGTGAGTCACAGCAACTAAAGCCACTTTTGAGTGTTTTTCATGCAGGTTTCAGGGCTTTAACATCCACCTACCACTTCTTTCACATATTCTGGATCCATGAACATTCATTTCATCCAAAGGGATTACTATCACTTCTATTTTTATGAGTTAATGATCAGCCTGAAAATCCAGAGGATTCAAATGTACTTTTGTAGAAAGAAGTAATTGTTTCTGTCTCTGTAATACATTTGTTTAAAGGAGGTACGTAAAATATTAAAGCAAGCGAAAACATAAATGTGTCTAGTTGAGAATGTTGGCATCATTTTCACTGCAACTCAGCTCAGCATATAAGCCTTGTGCTACCTTGTGGGGTCCAGATGACCCCACAAGGTAGCACAAGGGTTATAACTTCTCAAGAATCTTTCAACATTTAAAATAGAGGGAACAATGTTACCTAAAAATGAAGAAAGTCTCACTGATTGTTTTTTTTTTTTTGGCTAAAATTACAGGATTTATTATATTTTGAGAAATATAGTTTGGAAGAACTGTCACCAGTGTCCAGCAATGGAAAACTGGTCTTATAAGTAGATATCTCTGGAGTCTTCTCAGATGCCTCAAAGGGCTTGCAGAAGATGCCGACGTGGACATGAACCTGCTCTGATGGCTGATCTGTGTGTCTCCCAGCTCCTGCTTGGTGCCCCATGGAAGAGGAGCTGCTGGCTCAGCCTCAGGTGATGAAGCTGCTGGACTCCCTGAGGGAGCAGTACACCAGATACCAGGAGGTCTGCAGGCAGCGAAACAAGCGCACCCAGTTGGATGAGATCCATACCAAAGTCATGCAGGTACACGTCCGCATGGTCGCCATCAATAAACGGGTTATTTCTAATCACGAATGATGATTTCTATTTTCTGAAGTTTTTTGTTCTGCAACAGTTTAAAGAAATGGTGACGGTCCGTGGTGTTGCTGCCGTGTTTTCAGTCCCATCAGAGTCCTGTCGTCACTTCAAGAGTTTAAACCTTCTGGTGGTGGGGCAGCCTGCAGCCTTAGGGGCTGACGTTGGTCTTGGAAACTAGCCCTGGGTTGCCATAGTAACCGCAACAGTTCAGATGGTAGCCTGAAAGACTTGAGATGGGGGATTTGGCCTAGTTCCGGTTCAGCCTGTGCGGTCTTTTAAGGTGTCAGTGACCTGATAAATGTAACGGTTTCACATTCTAGAGCTCATGTGTCAAACTCAAGGCCAAATGTGGCCCTCCATGTCATTTTATGTGGCCCGGGAGAGACTAAAAGTTTTTAATTTCTTTGAATTAAAAATAAAATTGGTGTGTATTTATTCATATCTAGGGGGAATCGGACTTGAAATATCAGATTGGGTGACTATATATTGAGATTTAATCACTGTCCATATAACATAACCTGACAGAATCAAATATAAAAGGATTTATGCTAGAGTAACAAGAAAACATATGTTTACTATGCAACTGTAATTGTCACTTTGAAAAGTTATAATAAATAAATAAATGACTTATTCAACATTAAGGAGTAGATACATTTAGTTTTCATTACATTTAGTTACATGTATTAGTTACATCTGGCCCTTTGAGGATAGCCACTATGTTGATGTGGCCCTCAGTGAAAATGAGTTTGACACCCCTGCTCTAGAGTTTCAAATATGCTGAGAAGTGGTCTTATAAACCCAATTAGCAGCTAGATTATTCTGTTATTCAGTTTAGCAATAATCTGACTTCTGCACTAAAACTTGACTTTTCACGTGGAGCTTGTCCTCTAGAAAGCTGTCGATGCCATTTAAGACTTAAACGTTTGGTCCTTCTGAGCGTTCAAGAAATCGGATGCTGGTGCTAAACGACAAAACCCGTCTAGTCATTTATGACGCTTTTAGGGGATCATCTAAGGCAGCGGCCCCCGATTCTCTGTTCCATCCGTCTATGTTACTCTTTTTTTTTTTTTTTTTTTTTTTTTTAACTTGTCCTGTCCAACAGCTGGGCAAACAGATGAGAGCTGAAGGCCTCTTGTGTTGGACAAATTTTACTTTAACAACAGGGGTTATTAATCTTCAGACAAACCAGAGGAATGTCTGAATAAACCCCTTTTGTAGTTGAGGCCAAACTTTATTAAATTCCATCATGTTTGAAAATCTTTGGTGTTGGACCGGACGGAAAAGGAAAGGAGGGAAGAAGAGAGAGGGATGTTAGAGAGGAGGTGGGATAGGAGGGTGATAATAGGAGGGGGGGGGGGGTAGAACCATGAAGCAGCCTAAAGCAACAATTTTACTAGATGTTTGTCATTACGGTAAGGTTCAAGTGTAAAACAAATCTCAAAGGGCGGGGCCTGTCCACACACACATTCAGATGTTATAAACACACCTATTAACTGCAAAGATGTCCACATGTCAACATGAACACAAAACATGCACACAATACAGATATTGTTCACACACGCATACTTATGCCTTTAAACCAACTATTGTGAAATATTTCATTCATTCAATCATGCAAACTATTAGTGCAAAGGTGAGCTAACACCTGTGCTCAGGTGAGTGTTTAAGTTCTTCTAAATGAATGGTGGAATGTGAAAAGAAGGAGGAAGGGTGACCAGCCACCCCC
Source organism: Oryzias curvinotus (assembly GCA_023969325.1). Taxonomy (NCBI): domain Eukaryota; kingdom Metazoa; phylum Chordata; class Actinopteri; order Beloniformes; family Adrianichthyidae; genus Oryzias; species Oryzias curvinotus. Next base: position 1,082,212 of record CM043726.1, on the reverse strand, counting down.
ACACCAAGACCCCCGCCGCAGCAGCAGCGGCAACCAGAACTCCCAACGCCACCCGGCAGCAGGCAGAGAACAACCACCCCCCGGGCGATCACATCCGCCACCCAGGCCAGGGCCAGCAGGACCACCACGAGGCCCCCAGAGCCAGAGAGCAGAGAGGGATGGGGGGAAGAGAGCGCCACCCCAGCCCAACCAGGGGAGCAGCCCCCCCGCCGCGCCGGGAGGGCCCAACGCAGGGCCCCACCCGAGAAGAGCGCCCACAGCCCCAGACGAGCACCTCATCACCACCCAGGAGTTCTGGGTATCCCCCCGCCCCAACCCCAGGTACGAGCCAGGACCCCCCAGGGGAGACCCGCGCTGCGCTCCAGGCAGCCACCCACCCGGCCTACGGTTGGTCCAGGAAGGAGCAAGGCAGGGGACAGCCGGCCCCGCCCAGGAGGGGGGCACCCCGGAGAAAAGAGGGGCCCACAAGGGGTGTTGTTAACAACGTCTATGTTACTCTTGACGCAGGCCACGGCGCTCTTCTCGGTCACGTGATAGGTTACCGCTAAAATAAAAGCCCAGGAGCTAGCAAATGAGTAAAAAACAAACGTCTTTGGAAAGATTCTTTGCCGAGGGGGAAAACGCCCAGCCAGGAGACAGAAGAGGAGCCTTCAACTTCCAAAAAAAAAAGAAAGCTACATTTAATAGACAGTCCTTCTTTTCCGTCCGTGAAAGTATTGTGTGACATCATACCGGTCCGTGGCATTAAAAAGGTTGGGGACCACTGATCTAAGGGATCATAGCATCAAAGCACGGTTTCTTCTCCTGTTGCTCTGGGTTTCTCTTAATGTTTCATTGCTTCACAACAAACCAACCACTGCAACTCCAACAAACCAAACCGATGGGTTTCTGTCAACATAAGCTGTGTTTCCTTTCAGTTTGGCCAAAGCTTTGCATTTTTCTCATTTGGCTCAGGTGGTCAACTGGCTGCAGGGTCCTGGATGTGAGCTTCTGAAGAACCACCAAGCCATCGGAGACTCCATCCGAGCAGCTCAGGCGCTGCAGCAAAAACACGAGGAGATTGAGAGCCAGCACAGTGTAAGGAGCCACACAAACGCAAACAAGTCATAGAACAGCTACAGCGGTGTGAAAAAAAGGCATTCTAAAGTGACGAGGCAAAAATATCTCAAGTAAACATTAAATACAGTCTAAAGTGTGACGTGTTTGTTATTAAATGAATGGAATCTTTAGCAAAAATTGGAGGGTCATCCTTTTCAGCAAATACTGCAGCCCAGCGTTTGCAGTATTTTTAGTGCTAATTGGTGCAGTGTTTGCACTAAATGATTCATGTCTAACTAAGTCTTTTACAGGATGAGAGAGTATTTAGGCCCACTCCTCTGCACATGTTTGTGGAGTGTGTTAGATTATTGTCCAGAACCCTTTAATCTGATGTTAATGAACAGAAATAGATACTTTTTCATTATAAAAACTGCATTTTTTGTTAGTGTTTCTTTCTGTGTTTGAAGTGTGAAAACATGCCAACAAATAGAAACTCATCTTAATCCAGGCTAAAGTTAATTTTCTTTCATTATGTGATGGTTTGTAAAATGATGACAGAAGTTCATCCACTGTTTCTAAATGTTTAATACTTGTGGATCAGTGGTGGTACGGTTAAGGTTTAAGCATATTTCACTGCAGCTTTTTAAATCATAGGAACCAAACTGACTGGGCTAAAATAAGAATAACAATTTTCATGTCTAATCTGTTGGTATTTTATCAAGTCCTTTAGCACACAATTCAGACATGCTGGCCGTCTAAAGCTTGTAAACTGGCACTGTATAAATAATTTGAATTAAAGCTCATTAAAATGTATGCTGAGATCTCTGCAGTCTTAGTTTAGTCGCAGCAGTAATCTATAAAGTTCCACAATTTGTTCTCTTTGATAGAAACACCTAGAATGTGTTTCAGATGACTGAGCACCTGATGAATCTAAGATAATCGCTGCTTGTTGATGGGAAAACAAATCAGAAGAGCTTCCAGGGCTCCAGACTGCGACCAAATGGTCGCATTTTGCGACCAAAATTTGAGAGTGTGCGACTGAATTTTACATCCAGTCGCACATGCGCGGCCAGTAAATTTGCCTCCCCCACCTTACGTATTTTTCATACATTAAACGTGGAAGGGGCACGTCAATGATCAATTAAATAATCAATGAGACGCGAGCGCACACGCACGCAGGCAGACACACACACTCGCGCACATACTTATGAAACGCGAGCACACATTCGCGTGATGCCTAGGGGGAGGGGCCTAGAGATATTCACGCGCGCGTAAACATCTGTGGGAAGGAAACGGAGACAAATATCATCACAGCCTGATATGTGCGTCTGAGCTATGAGTAAGCGAACTATTGATTCATTCTTCCGACCTGCGGCTGGTGTACCAGGGCCAGAGTCTACAGCAGGGGTCTCAAACTCGCGGCCCCCGAGATGATATTTTGCGGCCCCGCCTAATATGATCAATGTTCAATTTTAATTCGGCCCGCCAGTTTGTATGAAAGACACTTTTTCATTGTCGTGCGCGGAGCTGGCCAACCAATCACAGTGGGGTAAATTACTCTTGGGGGCGTGACAATGACCGGGCTTGAAAGCAGGACACCTGACAGCCCCCTCCCTCCCCTGACCACATTAAGGAGTTCCTTACTTTCCTTTAGAACGTATTTTTTCGCTCGTAATTTTCTAAATACATGCAGTCCGTGCTGAACTTTTCTCTGGGTCGCACAGACCCGGAGGAAGGTTTAGGGTTTTGGTTAAGCGCGCGGCGGCGTGTCACCCCCGACCACAAACGGTTTATGCACGGCTGTTAGGGCAGCTCACCGCTCCTGCGGGGGTCGGGTCAGCTGAGGAGAATAAATGTCCCTCATGTACATGCGTGACAGCTAACGGGGCTTGAACGTTAAATATGTGCGAGTGACAAGATTTAGTTTTAGACACACTGAAAACACGTTGTGGAGGGGGGGGGGGGTAAGGCGAATGAAGGACAACAGGAAGTTGGAGTTGTTCTTAACATTCAATTTAGTTTTAATATTCCTCTCCCCCTCAGTATGATCTGTGTTATTATATATTTTATGCTTATTTGAATGTTTTGTAATGTATGTAGCCTTTTTTTAATGAATTGGTATTTTATATTATTTTGATTGATCACTGAACTACAATAAACCATCTGGACACATGTCCCATAATGCATTGTTTTGTAGTCATCAGGGCAGCTTTCAGTCAGTGCAGTACTAAATTTCCAGCTGTGTTCGCTCAGGTTGGGGCCTTGATCCCACCCCTTTCTCCTGATATTTTTGTTTTGATTGACAGTTGATGTTGGAGCAAAAACAAAAATATACGTCACACACCAGGTGATCTGTGCAGCGTTGAGTTCATCTCAAACACGCTTATTGTGTCACCAACATACATTTCCCTCCGTTTTCTTTACTTATTTGTAATGTCATGACAGCAATGCTTTTGTCAGTTTACTTTGTTGTTGCATCTTCAAAAGTGCAGATTAATATGTGACACTGAATTTGAAACGGCACATTGTAATTTTTGTATCTATTATTAAAGTATTTATTAGTAATACAGTGGAAATTAGTAGATTTGGTTAGCATGTTGATTTACGGTATGCGCCCCTATCTTTTCTGGTTGTGCCCCTAAAAATTTCAGTTGGGGGCCACTGTGCTCCTAGTGAAAAAAGTTAGTCTGGAGCCCTGGCTTCAGCTGCTATTTAGTGACTCTCGAAAACATGGTTCTTAAACTTCTGAAGTGCTGGTTTATTTTTAGACCAGATAAAAAACATTCAAACGTTTTTTGTTTCTTCTTGATTTAAGGTCTTCTAATTCTAAGGTGTCAAATGAATGTTGCTGAAAATCTCTGTTTTCATCCCTTTAATTTATCCAACTTTTTAAATTTCATTTAAAAATGGTCATTTTGCCTAAAAACAGAACAAAAAACTGAAGTTCCAGCTGAAATGTGTTTCTTCAACATTAAAGGGTCAATTGTAGAGTGTTTGTGCATAGTGACACTGATGTTTAAAACCAATAATGTAACATTAAGATCAGAAAATTATTAATGTCACCTTGAATGCCGCCTTCTTGTTCTGGTTCTGGTTCTGGTTCTGGTCCTGAACAGAGCTCTGGATTTGTCTCCAGTTTCCTCTTTATTGAGACCAGCATGAGAGTAGCATTGATCCTCTTTTCCCTCAGGATACACTCCATTTATCCTGGTGGATGGATGTAAAGTTTTCTGTTTACACTGGTTTTGTGTCTTTACAGGAGTGGTTTGCCGTCTATGTGGAGTTGAACCAGCAGATTGCTGCCCTGCTCAGTGCCGGGGAGGAAGAAGAGGTGGTGGAGCTAAAGGCGTTGCAGCAGCAGCTCAGTGACGTCTGCTACCGACAGGCAGCGCAGCTGGAGAACCGCCAGAACGTCCTGCAGGCGGCCCAGACCTTCCACGGCACCACACAGGAGGTACTGCTGGACGGACAGCAGCAGGAAGCTTCGTCGCATGTGTGGGTTAAACACAGTCTGTGTCTCCGTTTGCAGTTATCACAGCAGCTGGATGGTCTTCTGAGCATGCTCTGTGCTGACGTGGCTCCAGCCGACGAAGCATCGATTCAGCAGAACCTCAAGCTGCTGGAGGAGAAACTTCAGGCTGTCGGTTCGTGCCCCCTGCCGAACCGATGTTGGCTTTTCTTGTCCTGCTGACGTCTCTGCCATGTTAACCGTCTCTGTGGCGTGTACATCTAGAGGCGGGTCTGACCTCTCTGCGGCAGAAGGGAGGAGTTTTGCTGGAGCAGATGTGCAGCCAGTCGGCGTGGTCCCTGGAGGAGACGGAGAGCCCGGCTGGAGAGCAGCAGGACAACGTTCAGCAAATTCAGTCTGTCATGGAGGAAATGCAGCTCCGCAAACAGAGGTCACTTTCCCTTTTAGTTGAAACTGAGCTGAACTAACTAACACGCCACTGGTAAGCTGGTTGCATCTGACAGAAAGCAGTTCCACTCCGTTTGGTTTTGACCCAAAATTTTCTAGAAGTTTCCTGCCGATCCCAGAGCCCAGCTGGGTCTTTAACAGATATTTAAGGGGGTTCTAAACCAGCAGCAGTAATCTAAAGATGTTCATATGTTAACTAGTGGCCAACATAAGGACCTGAGAACAGCAGTGATGTGGTTAATTCCCCTGATTTAAACTCTGGCAGCAGCGTTTAGAGTGAACGGCATCTTTAAATCAGTCTTTTTATGCAAAAACAGACTGAAGACTGTTATAGTAATGAAGCCTGCAGGAAATGAAGGCATTGCTTCTCTAACTTCTGTCTGGACATGAAATCTTTTGACTCTCACTATTTGATTTAGATTTAATAAAACTGATTTAATTGTGGTTTAAGTTCTTAAACTCATTTTTGAACTCTTGAGCTTTTATTATTGTTTAATCAAACGTTAGAACCACGACTTCTGTCTTTACTGCTCAACTGACTCCATTGAGGAGTTAAGCTACAGCAGGCAGCAGCGGCGTCTTATTATGGTTTTTGATAATAGATCGGTCAAGTTGAGTGTCGTCTGTGTAACTGATATGAATATGTGTAAAGGCTGGTGATCACTAAGCTGATAAATTCATTCCATTTAAACTCACAAATTCATAATTTGCTTAAATTTCTGATTTAACATTTTAGCTAAATACGTTTTATTTATTTTCATCCTACCATCAAATTTATTTGGTTTAAATACAGTTTTTGCAGATTAGGAATTCAAACTGTACAAAAGCACTTTAAAGGATGCTTTACAGGTCAAACTGTTAATCCTTTTATAGTCAACCACAACCATATAATGTCTAACCCAAGAATTGACAAATGCATGTGTAGAATTCAAATGTTAGGACTCCAACCAGACATTTCATTGATCAGCAGGACTTTTATTCTTTAAAATGTATTGTTTGTTTATGAACACTTTCTGTGTTTTTGTCTGCCGTCATTCGGGATTTTGGAGCAGTTAAACACCTTCCTTCTTTTGTTTTAGCCATTCAGATCATCTTCTGTTGACCTTTGAACCCATTTAGGATTATCACGGTAATTGAAGTGGTCAGTTAATTCCAAATGATAAATAGTACTCTCCGTGTTGCAGCTGATATTCAATCCAAACTGAATCGTTTATATCTAGCTGCTCCTATGGATTATAAAATAATCTCTTTTGTCAAAAGTGGCTGTCTGGTTATGTGACAGATTGTTTGGATGGTTTTTTATTCCCGATGCTACTCTGGGTTGCGTGGTAGGTCGATCATGTCTCATGTAATCACCTGTGTTGGTGTTTTTGCAGGTGTGAGGACATGGTGGATGTGAGGAGGTTGAAGATGCTTCAGATGGTCCAGCTGTTCAAATGTGAAGAAGATGCTTTACAGGTCACACCCAGACGAGATTCGAGTTTGGAACATTTTTGTGTGCGTTCCCTCTTTGAATGAACGGTTGTCTGTGCTCAGGCTGTCGACTGGCTCAGCGAGCTGCTGGACGCTCTGCTGAAGACCCACGTCAGGCTGGGCGATGACTCCCAGGAGACCAGGACCATGTTGGACAAGCACAAGAAGTTTGTGGACGTCGCTCAGGTGAAGCTGCAGCATTTGCCGGGGACAGACGATCATCTGAGTCCTGCGAAGAACACGACAAAAGATCGTTTTTTTCTCTTTGATTCCCTACAGAGCACCCATGATTATGGCCGTCAGCTGCTGCAGGCCACCGTGGTCCTCTGCCAGTCGCTGCGCTGCACCACCCGCTCGTCCGGGGACACCCTGCCCCGACTCAACCGGGTCTGGAAGCAGTTCACCGTCAGTGCCGACGAGCGGCAGCAAAGACTGGAGCTGGCTCTGAACTTTCACACGGTCACTGAGAGGGTGAGAGTGCAGCACAGAGCGTAAGGCAGGACGTGCAGTAGAAAAGGAACCAAACTGAAATAAAACGTTTGACTTTATTCATCTAAAATCAAACAAATGATAAAGAACTAAAAAGTCAAATGTTCTGACAGCTCCCATTTATCCCATATTGGAAGACTTTTCATAGCAGTATCGGATATATAATAAAATGGCATCAATACCTTATGATTAAAGTGTTTAACACTTGTTCCTTTTACTTTTGTATTAAGTTCTTTTAATAACGACCCAAAACTCAATCTGGAAAATTATCATTAAGACGGCACATTTAAAAAAAAAAAAAATCCCGGAGTTTTTACACTCATCTGATTTAAAATGTGGATTATGATCATATATATATATATATATATATATATATATATATTACAGTGTTCTCTCATTTATATTGTGGGACACACTCCATGACTCATCTGAAGAATAATCTGTGAAATCTCCGGAATAGGATTATAGATGTTTTAAGGCTGTAAAACCCCTCACTACACACTTGATACACTTTTCAATTCAATTCAATTCAATTTTATTTGTATAGCCCAAAATCACAACAACAGTCGTCTCGATGGGCTTTGAAGTAAAACATGAACTCAAAAGGATCATGAATACAAAGAGTCAATACGAAAATACTAAAATAAACTAACAAACTGACTAAGCTATACTGGCATCCCTGCCCTTAGACCCCCCTTCGCGCACTTTTCTCACACATGAACATTTAAACACTTTTCTCTCTTGTTTAAACTTTTATAGAAAACCAAGCTGGGTGTAATAGTTTTTTTTATGGTTTATACCAAACAATCAAAGCAAAAATAATGCACGATACAATCAGCAGTTTAACATCCATACATTGTCGTATCAAATTTAGGATAATTAGACATCAAGATCAAAAGTTGCTTGAAAGGGAGCGAAGGAAGCCAATTTATGTAATCCCATCCCTGTTCTACCGTAACCATTTTCATTTCATGGTTTATCATAATCTGGTTCATAACTTTTTATCAGATATCTATGCCTTACAAACACTGTTTCAGTTCATAAAGAAAGAGTGAATCCAAAGATGTGATCGCGATCTAAGATTTGTGTAACGCTGGCAAACGTCTTGTGCTGCAGCAGAGATAGATTACCAACAGCCAAACGTTTTCCTGCCACTAGAAAAGACCTTTGGGTTTTTGGAAAATGCATTTTATTGACAGTTCCGGTGTGTTTCAGGTTCTGCAGCAGGAGAGCGTGGAGCTGGACTCTCTGGATGAAGTCGATTCTTCAGGGAAAGCGTTGCTGGACCGACTCACCATGCCCATCATCTTCCCCGATGGGTACAAACATTCATGTTGCTTTAAAAGAATTGTTTTTCGCCAAAACCTTTACTTCTGTTATTCATGTAAAAAATGTCGGCTGTGGTCAGAAAGAATCTTAAAAGGCTGTGAAAGGACACCAAAGTATGGTCAAATAATAATTATAAGCCCCTTGTTTAAAGGGCTTGTAGTAAAACTGTGATCATCCATTAAGTGTTTAAATTTCTAGCCTAGAAATCATTATTTTTCTTTATTAAAGAGTATTATCATCTAAAGCAGTGTTTTTCAACCTTTTCTGAGCCACGGCACACTTTAACCTTAAAAAAAATCCCGCGGCACACCAGCATACAAAAACTAAACAAAAAAAGGAGAAACTCATAGCCTGTATTGATCTACAGTCCCTCCACAATCTCACATGCATTTTTGAGATCATTGTTGCAGAAAAAGCTGGAAACTGCAGCTGTTTTTTTCTAAAAGATGCAATTAAAGTTAAATTAGAAGATTTAAAAACAGTTTGAGGTGTGGTTTCAAGACGTTTAACAACAGATCTCCTTTTTGCGGTGTCACTCTCACAACCCAATGCATCATGGGAGATGTAGTGCATAAAACGGCCGGAGATCGCTTTTCGGAGCTTCTTGGTTTTGTTCACTTGTTCCACGGTCTGATACCGGATTCTGTGGAAAGCTACACCACTAAAGACGAGCTTTAGCTGGTATTTTTTTGGAACTGAGTGACTTTACGAGCTAAATCGGGACAAAGAAGTGAAGACTTTAACCACTTCTGATTGGTCAGACTGATGACATGTGCTAAACCCCCCCAAGAATGATTGGTGGAGACAGTTAAAGGGGCGGGACTTTTCCAAAATACTGCCAAAGCTGCAGCTAAATCGCGGTAGCGTCATTCTTATCAAAATGTCTTTAATAAAATAAACGCAAAGAAAACAGTATTTTACGATCTTTTATATTCCTAAAGGCCCGTACACACCGGGACGAATTTCGCCGGCGAAATTTGCCTCGTGACTAAACAAAGGGCACCAATGAGAGTGTGCACACCGACGCGAAAAAACGCCACGCGTCAAAGCGTCAAAAAAAAAAAACGCCTCTGGTTCGTTTTTTTTTTTTGACGCCTCGCGTCGAAATCTATTCGACCAATGAGAATGGCGCTTTTGCTCACGTGTCTGGAGCTTCTGAAGTTACAGTAAAACACAACTTGGGGGCGCTCAAACACAACACTGCATTTCTGAGCACACATACCGGCAAAGAAGATAGACGCCAAGTAGCGGCTACACTGCCGCAAAGAAATAATGACAGACATTCTAAAATATCCCCGAAAACGCTCATGAGACATTCTCAGCTCTTGTACTAGTCGATAAAACTCGCCATGTTCTTCTGACAAGCGCGTAAATACTGGCTGTCTTCTTCTGAGTGAAAAGCGACCACCTTGTGTACAGCGCCATCTAATGTCAGGGAATGAAATTGCATGTTCAGTCGGCTCATCGTCAGCGAAAATCGCCTGGGTGTGAACACAAAAAACGTGGCGAAAAACACTGGCAAATAACGCCTGGCGAATATTCGTCCCGGTGTGTACGGGCCTTAACTCCTCAGTGTTTTATCAGGGCCTGTTTGGATGAACAAAGAGCTGAAATCCTGGAGATGGTAAATGTTTTTAGATCAGTTAATGAGGGCAATTTCCCACGGCACACTTGACCATCTCCCACGGCACACCAGTGTGCCGCGGCACACTGGTTGAAAAACACTGATCTAAAGCATATTTCCATGTACGGCGGGGGTCCTGTGTCCTTATGGATAAACTTTTCCTATTTCAGGAGTGAACAGTTCTTTGGGAGTCCCAGCGACACAGCCGCGGCAGCAGAGGGCGTCAGAGAGCGCCTCCTGCTGGTGGAGGAGCGGCGCCTGCAGCTGCAGGAGGCTCGGCTTCACAATGAGGGTGGGGAGGAGGAGGAGGAGGAGCCTAACGGCCAGGAGGGGCGGCTGGATGTCATCGGAGAAGAACTGAGTGAGAAAGAGGAGGGAGAGGAGGAGACGGAACGACAGAACGACGACTCGGAAAGAGAGATCCAGGATTGCTAATGGATCTGCGATGAAGAGCAGGAGCTTTAATGAGAGAGAGAGAGATGAAGGGCTGTCAATCAGCCCCTACACCTCTGGGAGAGGAGCGCCCTCTGCAGGTAGCTGCAGCGTACGTTTGCTGACTGTTGGAATTCCTTCCACTGAGTCCACATTACTCCTCCGCCTTAATGCTTCGTCTCCTCAAAAAGGAGGAATTGATTTCACGTCACGGAACAAAAAATGATTCTTCAAAAATCCAAATCTTCTATAGTCAAAGTGTCACAAATGTAGAAAATATGACCTAAAGAACTGAAAATGGTCTCTTCATCTGAGACGTTTCTCGTAGATCTTCATCTTCTGAGGTGGGAGAACGTTTTCCAGCTTCCTGACGGCATTGATCCTGTGTTTCTGTGACATGTACTCCTGCAGACCGTCCCTCTGTGAGACGGAGCGGTTCTCTTTGATCAGACGTACAAAAAAGGTTATTGATTGTTACAGCAGGAGGAGACGCAGCGCCATGGCGAGTCCCACAGAGCGTCCTGACTGAACCACACTCAGACCTCTGAGGATCATGAGGTCATTTCGAGGTCAATTTTTTTTTTTTTTTTAAATGAAAGAAACAAATCAGTTTGTTTTAAACTAACATTGTGATCGCACACCCAGTGTTTTTTATTCTAAAATGTTTTAAGGAAAGAAGTATGCAACCAAAACAAACGTGCCAAAAATCCCAATAACCCGACACAATTCAGTGAAAAAAAAAAATCAAACTAAAATTCAAGATGCAAACATGTAATTTTTTTAAAAGAGCAGCACGCTACAGACATGTAAGGGTTAATGACCGACGAAGTGTGCGGTTATTACTTTTTAACGCACGCCGTGGAAGCTTCCACGGCGTGCGTTAAAAAGTAATAACCGCACACTTCATCGGCCATTAACCCTTACTTAATGCATACCCAGCAGCCAATCAGAATCGAGTATTCAACCGGACCATGGTATCATGAGGAGGTAAACAACGGAAGGCTTTGAGATCCATTCTGAAGCAGAAGGTGATAAAAATGACCTTCATGCAGCTGTTCAGTGAAAGTCATAGAAATGTGCAAACATCTGTTTTCCCATGAGCCAAAGCTGGTAAAGAAAAAATGTAGGCATATTTATGGAATTAAGTGATATGGTTTATTACAGTGATGTCCTTGGAAACCGCAATGATCTGGATTTTACTGGAGATCTATTCGTGTGATCATCATGTAAACAGTAACACGTGAGATAAACTGGAATAAAATCAATATCAACTTTGTCTCAAAGCATTGTGGGTGTTTCCTGAGAAAAAAAAAAAAAGTCTCTGGGACGTTACAGAAATATTCCAACAGGAACCTTTGAAGGGCTGAAAGGTTTTACTTTGCAGTTGTAAAAAAGAAACCCCAATCCTCCGGTTTGTTCAGGTTTGATACAGAGGTTCATGCAGACAAAGGACAGATGCTGCTTTTTATTGATATTTTTTAAGCATTTCTTTGACTAAAATTGGTGTTTTGGTCCAACAGCTTCTGCTGTAAATGTAACTGCTTATCGCTGAGCTCATCGTCAGGAATCAACTCAACGGGCTGGAAATAAAACGTATGCCCTTTCTGTCTGCATCTGTGTCTGCTCCATGGGTGTGGGGGCTGCACATAAATCAGAAAAGTCGACATTTACCGATTCCTTTCCAATCCAATGTAACAGTCATTTAAAAAAAACAGCTGAATTTCCAGAGGATTGGAGAAATTTTTACATGTATTCTTAGGGTGAACCAAAGTGTTATAGTAGATTTGTAAACAAATACTTAAGAGTTTACATTTTAACATGAAATCTGCCAACTGTTAAACACATTTAACAGCATGGTTTAAAAAAAAAACCACATTTCATTCAGGTTTTTAGCTTCTTAAATTAATAGAGAAATCAAATGTTTAATTATTTTTAAATGTAAACAAATTTATTAGAATGTGATCTTTTATAGAATTACATCAAAGTGATGAGTTCAGAAAAAAAAATTGATCCAAAACCTGTGAAAGAAGTTAAATAAACATGAATCAAAGAAAAAAAAAAAAGGGTCATTCACTTCCATACAGGTGTTTTGTCATCTCCGACAGTTTATTTAAATATTTTACATTTAAACTATGCAAACAGGTTCATAATATATTGTATACACAATGCAATCATGTGCTGCTTAACCTTTAGCTTTTTTCTCCCCCAGAAACATAAATCTTGTGTCTGCTGTCTAGTGTACATCACTGGATCAGACCTGTAACTGCAGAAATGTTCCAGCAGGGGGCGTTCTTGTCAAAAATCTTCAATTTTTCCCCAGATGCTGCACATTTAAGAGATCAGTGTCTTTGTTCACTCCCACATGTTTAGAGGTTTTAGAGGACTATTCTGGGCAGCTCAGAGGAGGCCTGCGTATGAGGACATGGGGGCTGATGGGGCGTAACGGCAGATGTGAGGCTGTGAGGTCGATGACCTCGTGGCGCAGGTCATCGGCGGGTCTCCTTGTCTAAAAGGTCTTTGGCTTCGTTGATCTTGGCAGCCAGATACGGTGAGCCACCTGCACACAAAGGAAAAACATTTTAGGTAGTACTTTGTTGCAGTTTTCCTTCAATTATATTTTTCAGATTCATAAAGAGAATGTTAAAAACACCAAAAACGTGATTTTCTTTAGAGTGGATCTTTAATGGCTGAGTTTTGAGCAAGTTGAAGCTTTCTGATGATTATCCTAGGGATGATTTAAAACCATCAATGAGGGATGTGACAGGGCTGGGGGTGAGCGATGGAAATGTGTGACCTGACGAGGTTATTAATGTCAGAGTGGAATGGAGAAGACCTGGCCAGGATGAAGACGGTCATGGATACCATCTCAAATCTTCAAATAAACTCTGCGTTTTTACTTTTCTAAATGTTCAAACCTGAAGCAAAACAGAGAATTTTAACTATTTGCAACAAATAACTAACTGTACTTTTTTTTTTTCTTGCACAAAAATAGTAGAAGGCAAACTGAAATGTACATACAAACTAGGAACATGTGGGACAAACAACAGAGCAGTATTGTTGATGTACCTTTATCAGGATGGTTCAGGACCATGATCCTCCTATGAGCCTCTCGGACTTTATTCTTTGTGCTTGTTGGGCTGAACAAAACATAGGTTTAAAGAAAGGTTGAGTCATAAATCTGATTTTTCTTCTTGTAGGATACACAAAGAAAGCTAGCTTTCTTTCCAAAAGTTACAGCATCTCTAACCTGATGCCGAGGATGAGGCTGGCTTCTCGTCGGGACATTTTCTGCTCAAAACCTCCTTTGTAATATGAGGAGAAAGCCTGAAGTGACAGAAGGATGAAGCGGAGATTATACAAGGACTAAGTGACTAAAATGAATTTATTGATGCCTAAATGAAGTAGAACTGAGCACCAACCGATGAGGGCATCTTCCTTACAGTTTCAGAGAAAACCTGCCCCAGAGGCTTCCACAGCTGGAACGCGTAACGGCCTGTGCAGCAAAACAAACATTAAAAAAAAAGGTAAAAAAAACAAAACTAAACTCCATCAGAAAAAGTATGGACGTGTAGAAATGTAGCTAACTGAGGTGGTAGAACCAAAAAGGAAATAATCCATGAGTTACAGGACAGAGCAAAGGCTTCAAATGTCAGAAATCAAAGTGTTTTTACCTGCAAAACCTGCAGCAGCAGCACAGAGTCCAACTGCTATCAGAGTCCCTCCCTGACAGAAAAAAACAACACAAAACATTTTTCAGAAAACACTGGAAAGCCCACTGTGGACAGAAAACCAACCACAAAATTCAGTAATTTGGTGTTTTTACTACATAAAAAGTACAATTTTGATTAGTTAAGGAGTCTTATTTTGCATCAAGATATTGGATACAATGTTTGCAACAGATTATTGAATGAAAAATGTGTCAGTCTGGGTGTTTGGTGGTACTTTTCCTTCTTAAAACAATGAAAAAAACGTTTCATAACAAGATTTAGCAAGTGTTTAGGTAATGGTTGTGTGAGAACAAAACTCCCATTTAATCATTTTAATGGGGCAAATATTTACAGACAAAGATAAACATAATTTATAAAAAAGCAACAATGAGGAAATAATGACTAAAAGAAGATATAAGAATGAAATAGTTAACAGTTGTTTCAGTAAAAGGCAGAGGCAAATAGGCGCGTGCCCTTGGAGACTAGGACTGTTACGTCATCCTCGCAGGGAGAAACATGGAGACAAAAAAAAAATAAATAAATTAAAAATACAGGTTGATGTTTCCTTTCAGCAGTTTTTTTTAACGTTTAATAAACATATTTCATCCACACAGACAGGACTCTGGGGTTTAAATGACAGGTCGAATTTAATGACAGGTTGAGTGTATATAATCTCGTATATTTATTATTTAGCCGATCATCGACTCGAGGTTACTGCAGTAAAACGACAGTCACAGTTTGACAGACATCCTACCAGCTTTCTGTCTATTTCCGCGTCGCTCCTTAGATTCGTTTTAGGGGAATATTCGGCGTATCTCATCAAATCATCCATGTTGGACCGTGCTGCCGTGTTCGCCATGTTTTCCTGTCAGATTGCCGGTCGATCTTCTTCTTGTTTCTTGCTGTTGCATTACCGCCACCTTCTGGATTGGAGCTGTTTCCTATTTTATTTTTTTTTCTTAACATTTTTGGAGTACAATTCAAAAATATAACATTTATAAAAATTCAATACAGGACTGAAACACAGTTCTGAATGCAACTCAACATTGTTTTGAACTCTTTAAATTCTTAACTATTTAGACATTTTCTAACAAAAAATATAATTACAAAAAATAAATTGGTGATAAATAATCAAACATTCACAGAAAAAAAATTAAACCAAATGTAATTTATGTAACTAATTCAAATGATTTCCAGATGTTCCGTTCTTAGATACAGCGAGAGAAAAAAAGCCTCTAATTGATCATAACTCAAACTGAGAAATAATCATAATAACTAAACCAACAAAGACCAGAGTTAAGAATTCTTGATATTTTTTATTACATATAAATATTATTATTTATGATTATCATTATTATTGTTTAAATATGAAATTAACATGTTCTTGTGGCACTTTTCTCACGATGAAGCATGTATATCACATGACTTTTTCAGCATAAACAAATAAAAGTTTATTTGAATGGAAATTCTGTTTTAGTCTCCAAACTTAGATTCATCAAAGCCCTACTCCCTGATACAATGCTACTACTATCCGATGGCATGAACTTCCCATCCCTTTAATGATAACCTGAAACAGCAACAGCTGTTCAGTGAACACATCAGTCTGTTAAACACTTCACATGTTCTTTGACTACACATCCTTATAATGGAAGCCATTTATCAAAATAATTAATCCAAAGATCCTGTCTGCCAATTTTCTGTATCAAATCTACAAGTGGATGACATACCAGTGGAGTGAACTCATTGATAAAACAACATGAATTCACTTTATGGTTTTCTATTTTGGTTTGAGTTACATTTTTTCCCCCCACAGCTTCCGAGACAGCATCCAGGAAATACTATCTCGATGTTTTGACGTTCGTGGTGATGCTGAGTGTTCTTCTTCTGGCTGGACTCGTCACTCTTGGCCTCCTCTGTGACCATTTCACTCACAACAGACCAAATGTGACCAACTTGAATCTAAGCTACGTTCACACTGCAGGGCTTAATGCTCAATTCTGATTTTTTGAAAAAATCCGATTTTTTTGAAAGACCGTTCACATTTCCAAGTAAATCCGAACTTTTGTGGTCTCCAGTGTGACCGTGACACGACCCAAACGAGACCTGCATGCGCAGAAGCCAGAAGAATACTCAACGGTGAATGAACGACGTCACTCGTTGTTTGCGGAGCCAACGTTAACAATGGATGTCAACAACAGTGTTGTCAACAGCGGAGCTCCTTTTGTAATATTACATTTATTTTCATGAAGGAGCAGCACAATTACAATCTACTCATTTTAAGAAGGCAATGGAGTCGGGATCGTCTGTACCCACTGTTGTGGAATAGGAATGTGTGTGCGTTGGAGCCGCGCGCCCGCGTGTGCAAGCACGTGCCGCGATAGAGAAAGGGGGGGGGGGGGGGCAGTGTGGGCGCGCATTCATGTTGTGTGTTACAGAGGAAGGAGAACGGTAAAAAACGAAGGTTTCCCCCAGAATAAATGCTATGGACTCTTTATTAAGCCGTTCTGGAGAATCAAGGAGAATCTAAGGATCAGAACAGGGAGGAGGAGGAGGATCGCCGCGGGTCCCCCGCGCTTCTGAGCACGGACGGAAGGGAGAAAGAAAAAAAAGTCATCGCGGGAAAGTTTCAACACCACACTCGGCCATTTAGCTGGAATTTTTTTTTCAAAAACCGCCCAGTTGCGATGAAAGCCCTGGAGTTTGGCCTGAATAGAGCGATTACCCAAATATTAATCCAATCGGTGATCTGCTTCCCTTCACTGACTGATCTCAGCAGCATCGTCTGCCACGGTTGTTGTTTATGTTCTCGTTCCCGCCTACTTCAACGCAGAATGATGACGTTTGTTGCGTATCGATGACGTACGGTTCAGAATCAAGTCGCCTGTCCGGTCAGACGGCGGTCGCAATTGAAAAGATCGGATACGTATCAGAATCAGGCCGGCAAACCCACGGGGCCTGGGTCGCATTTGAAAAGATCAGATCTGTGTCATTCAGACTGTCATGAAAAGATCTGAATTGGGCCACTTAGGGGCAAAAAATTCAGAATTGGGTCGTTTCAGCCTGCAGTGTGAACGAGGCAAGAAAAAAAACTTGGGCCTCGTTCACACTGCAGGCTGAAACGACCCAATTCCAAATTTTTTGCCCCTAAGTGGCCCAAGTCCGATCTTTTCATGACAGTCTGAATGACACAGATCCGATCTTTTCAAATGCGACCCAGGCCCCGTAGGTTTGCCGGCCTGATTCCGAAACGTATCCGATCTTTTCAATTGCGACCGCCGTCTGACCGGACAGGCGACTTGATTCTGAACCGTACGTCATCGATACGCAACAAACGTCATCATTTTGCGTTGAAGTAGGCGGGAACGAGAACATAAACAACAACCATGGCAGACGATGCTGCTGAGATCAGTCAGTGGAAGGGAAGCAGATCACCGATTGGATTAATATTTGGGTGATCGCTCTATTCAGGCCAAACTCCAGGGCTCTCATCGCAACCGGGCGGTTTTAGAAAAACAATTCCAGCTAAATGGCCGAGCATGGTGTTGAACCTTTCCCGCGATGACTTTTTTTTCTCTCTCCCCTTTCCGACCGTGCTCAGGAGCGCGGGGGACCCGCGGCGATCCTCCTCCTCCTCCCTGTTCTGATCCTTAGATTCTCCAGGATTCTCCAGAGCGGGTTAATAAAGAGTCCATAGATTTATTCTGGGGGAAACCTTCGTTTTTTTACCGTTCTCCTTCCTCTGTAACACACAACATGAATGCGCGCCCACACTGCCCCCCCCCCCCGCGCGCACGCGGGCGCGCGGCTCCAACGCACACACATTCCTATTCCACAACAGTGGGTACAGACGATCCCGGCTCCAATGCCTTCTTAAAATGAGAAGATTGTAATTGTGCTGCTCCTTCATGAAAATAAATTTAATATTACAAGAGCTCCGCTGTTGACAACACTGTTGTTGACATCCATTGTTAAAGGTGGCTCCACAAACAACGAGTGACGTCGTTCATTCACCGTTGAGTATTCTTCTGGCTTCTGCGCATGCAGGTCTCGTTTGGGTCGTGTCACGGTCACACTGGAGACCACAAAAGTTCGGATTTACTTGGAAATGTGAACGGTCTTGCAAAAAAATCAGATTTTTTCAAAAAATCCGAATTGAGCATTAAGCCCTGCAGTGTGAACGTAGCCTTGGGCCTCGTTCACACTGCAGGCTGAAACGACCCAATTCCAAATTTTTTGCCCCTAAGTGACCCAAGTCCGATCTTTTCATGACAGTCTGAATGACACAGATCCGATCTTTTCAAATGCGACCCAGGCCCCGTGGGTTTGCCGGCCTGATTCCGAAACGTATCCGATCTTTTCAATTGCGACCGCCGTCTGACCGGACAGGCGACTTGATTCTGAACCGTACGTCATCGATACGCAACAAACGTCATCATTTTGCGTTGAAGTAGGCGGGAACGAGAACATAAACAACAACCGTGGCAGACGATGCTGCTGAGATCAGTCAGTGGAAGGGAAGCAGATCACCGATTGGATTAATATTTGGGCTGATCGCTCTATTCAGGCCAAACTCCAGGGCTCTCATCGCAACCGGGCGGTTTTAGAAAAACAATTCCAGCTAAATGGCCGAGCATGGTGTTGAACCTTTCCCGCGATGACTTTTTTTTCTTTCTCCCCTTTCCGACCGTGCTCAGGAGCGCGGGGGACCCGCGGCGATCCTCCTCCTCCTCCCTGTTCTGATCCTTAGATTCTCCAGGATTCTCCAGAGCGGGTTAATAAAGAGTCCATAGATTTATTCTGGGGGAAACCTTCGTTTTTTTACCGTTCTCCTTCCTGTGTAACACACAACATGAATGCGCGCCCACACTGCCCCCCCCCCGCGCGCCCGCGCTTGCACACGCGGGCGCGCGGCTCCAACGCACACACATTCCTATTCCACAACAGTGGGTACAGACGATCCCGGCTCCAATGCCTTCTTAAAATGAGAAGATTGTAATTGTGCTGCTCCTTCATGAAAATAAATTTAATATTACAAGAGCTCCGCTGTTGACAACACTGTTGTTGACATCCATTGTTCATGTTGGCTCCACAAACAACGAGTGACGTCGTTCATTCACCGTTGAGTATTCTTCTGGCTTCTGCGCATGCAGGTCTCGTTTGGGTCGTGTCACGGTCACACTGGAGACCACAAAAGTTCGGATTTACTTGGAAATGTGAACGGTCTTGCAAAAAAATCAGATTTTTTCAAAAAATCCGAATTGAGCATTAAGCCCTGCAGTGTGAACGTAGTGTAATTTTTTATTTATCTTTATTAAAGTGTAGAATAGGAGGCTACACGATGTAGTTGTTAGGACTTGCATGTCAAATGGTTAAATCCCCTGCAGGAACCTTTATAGGCCTTTTTAGTGATCTCCCTGTGTATGTGAGGGTTTCCTGCTTCCTCCCACAGTCCCAAAAACTGCTTCATAGCTGAATTGGTGGCTCTAATTTTCTATTAGGTGTGAATATGTGTGAGTCTGTAATGGACTACAAATGGGTGTAACTCACACTCCTCCTAAAGTAGCAGTGATACGCTCCAGCAACCCTCACAAGCAGGAATGGAAAACAGATGAATGGAAGTTGTAATGTAGAAAACCTGAAACAATCATCCTGCAGTGTTGTATGGGTCTGTCTGTGTGATGTTTAGTAGTTTCCATGTGGATTCTTTCATGTTTTTTTTAAACTTGTTTCATTGTCTTTCTTTAAATTCTTATTGTGTTAAAATAACACAACAGGAAGCTGCACATGCCACAACATTTTTAAAGTTTTAAAATAAATTTGAACAGTTTTATCAGCATCTTTATCCTTCTTTAGGATAAGAAGGATTGTGGCCTGTCGCAAAGTTGCCGGTAAGGCACCAATATCAGCTGAAGCCTGTAACATGTTTAGCATTAGAGGGGATAGTTTATCCATAAAAACCTTAAAAAATTCAGATGGGAACCCATCAGGTCTGGGGCTTTTCCCTCTCTGCATTGACATGACAGCGTTCTTTAGTTCTTCAGCAGTGAAAGGCTTATCCAATTGAGCAGCCACATCTGGTTATGATGTGAAAAGAAAGCTTCATAACATTTCTCATCAGGAAAACATTCAGAGGTGTATAGAGCAGAATAAAAATCCCTAAATATATCATTGATAGTTTGAGGATTAAGTGTGAGTCCATCAGAGGTAGAGAGTTCGGTAACATTTTGAGCTGCTGTTGACTGTCTGATCTGGTGTAAGAGTATTATATTAGGCTTATCCCCAAACTCATAATAGCTTTAAAAGGTCCTGAGTACTAATTGCACTGCCTCGTTGGTGGCCATCGAGTCAAATTCTGCCTTTTTTTATAAGCAATTCCTTAGATAGATCAGCACTGGGAGATTCTGCACACTTATTTTGCAGTTCAGATACGGCAGAGTAAAGATCACAGCTCTTTTGTGAGGAAATCGTATTTTTATAAGCACCGTCTGATATTATTTCCCCCATCAGAAATGCTTTACATGCTTCCCAAATTGAAATTGCAGATGCATCTGGTGTATTATTAGTGGAAATGTAAAGGTCTATATGCTCACTAATAAACTAAACAAAGTCTGAGTCTTTGAGAAGCAATGGGTTAAAGCGCCATGGAGGCCATGACAGAGAGTTGCCTGGGGGGGATATATCAAGGGTAACAGGTGAATGATCTGTTATTACTTTGAGGGTGAGTTGACCGCAGAGAGCAAATGATTATCAATGAGAAAAAAATCTATCCTAGAAAAAGAGCTGTGCACCAGCGAGAAAAAAGAAAAATGCGTAACATTTGGATTAAAATGACGGCAGACATCTGTGACACCATATTGTGACATAAAAAGTTGTATGGCTTAAGAGGATTTGGACACAGAATAGGGCTTAGATGAGGAACAATCCAGTGTTGGGTTAAAGCAACAATTCAAATCACCTCCCGTTAAAAGCTGACTGTAATTTAAATTAGGAATAGAAAGAAAAAGTTTCTTAAAAAATTCCTCACTGTCAAAGTTTGGACCATAGACATTCACTAATGTGAGAGTCTTACCACAAATTCTGCCTGAAACTATAATGTAGCGGCCATTGGGGTCTGATATTACCTCAGTAACAGAAAATGGAACTGATTTATGGACAAGAACAGTCACACCTCCGGCTTAACTGTTAAATGATGAGTGATAAAGTTGCCCAACACACCCAAATTGCATCTTCAAGTGATCAGCTACTTTCAGATGAGTTTCCTGCAAAAATGCAATCGTTGTGTTTAGCTGTTTTAAATGACTGATTACCTTCTTTCTTTTAATTGGAGAATTTAATCCCTTCACAGGCCAATGGTGGAGCGCTTGCTGCGCCCCTCCAAGTCCGCCACCTTTGATCGGAGCAGATCATTGTCTTTTTGCAGCGCGCTGCACTGCTTCTCCACGTCTGGAAGACATTGTTCAACTGCTCCAACGTTGTCCTCCAATGACGTAATGCAATCACTGTGGACAACAATAGAAGCCTCTATGTTGGCCAGTTTCGTGGCGAAAGTTTCAAAAGAGGACTTAAACTCAGTGGAGAGGGCTTCTTTATGTCACTCCAGCAGAGCTGTGATGTCTTCCAGGGCTGAGTTAGCGCCAGCAGCGGCTAGGCCAGGGTTGGGCTCTTCTTTGTCAGTTTGTCTAGTTTTCGGCTTTGACATTTTATAATGGATTTGTCTGGAATAGTTTCAAAACTAGTTCACAGTCACCAAATCAAATCAAATCAAATCAAACTTTATTTATCAAATAGCGCTTATCATGCATTTTGTACAACTCGAAGCGCTTTAACATTAAAAACAAAAAACACACAACATGTGGGATCAGCAAGGTGTTTACGGGTTAATAAGGTTCAAGTTGGAAATGCCCATGAGGAGCAGGTTGTGACAGCGTATCGCAGCTCTCACTCCATACCGGAGCAGTTGTAATCACAGATTTGAGGTTATAACTCTAAATGAACACATGCAAATGGGAATTTGTCAGTTGTAATTTTGTTTGTCAAACTTTACAGCAGAAGATTTTTACACACAGATGCAAATTTTTGGTGTGTAACAAGTTTTCACATCACATCTACAAGCTCGTCCTTTTTGGAACATATTTACCTTCATAGACAACTCTGTGTAAGAAGCCACATGATGTTGAAATCTCATTCAACTGGAGTCAAGAAAAGGATAAAAGAATTTCTTCGATTGGCATTGAAATGTCAAATTTAAAAACAAAATCTTCAGAAACAAAGTATATATTAATAAAAGAACTGATTACATTTTTCAAGTGAGGACTATTTTTTTAATAGTTATCTAAATAGTTATAGATTAAACTAAATCTTAATTTAAAGTAATTTTCAATCAAATAAAGTTGCTTCTTTTTCACAGATCCACCGCAGAGAAGTTTCACATGAAATATCATTCAAAAATCCAGGAGTTGCTCTAATTTCAGCACAATCTTCGTCTCCGAAATGCTGGATTCCACCACCATTATCAGGCTGATTTTCCCCCCAGAACCTGTCAGGTCAGAAATTAAAAGGACCGGATTAAGACAACATACAAATATGCATACAAGTATTTGTGTTTCTCAAGTCTATCTATCTATCTATCTATCTATCTATCTATCTATCTATCTATCTATCTATCTATCTATCTATCTATCTATCTATCTATCTATCTATCTATCTATCTATCTATCTATCTATCTATCTATCTATCTATCTATCTATCTATCTATGTGTGTGTGTGTATGTGTGTATAGGAGAGAGAGAGAGAGAGAGAGAGAGAGAGAGAGAGAGAGATGTCTTGTGTAGGTGTGTGTGTTATTGTTGTGTTTTTCACCCCACTACATAAAAACAATTATGCAAGCAGCTAAACCAATCCCCAGCTCACTCTGTGTTTTAGTAGCACTGATCCAGACTGAACACTCACTGCAGAGTCAGAGGACTTCCATCTACCCATTTCCAGGTCCCCTCCTGGACTTTGTCAGTCAGTCCAATCCAAACATGTTGGTCTCTGAATGCAAAAAGAAAAGTCTGGAAAAATGGTAAAAATGGTGTTAAAAGAAACAAACGTATTTTTGCTTTGACTCATAATGCTGTTCAGCAGCCTTTCAACATGTTTGGTAAAATTAAAAAAGAGACACTTTAAAATGTAAAACTTAACATAAGCTAATGATTTAAACACATTTAAATTTAAATAGGATACCACCAAAAAATGTATTATTATCTTAAGTTACAGAACAGGCACAAGCACAATACAGATGATATCAACAAACTAATTAATCCTTTGCAAACAAGCTTTTCTCCATCAACATTTTATTGAAGGATTCTTGTGGCTCACAGGCTTACAGTGGCCAATACTTTAATCAGCTTTCTAAGAAAGACCAATTTATCAAAGTAACAATGAGTTTGCAACAAATGTGTTTGATTCTTTCTGGATCCATTTTCAATTAACAGTATCATACTAACTTATTCTCATTAAAGCAAATAAAAGGAAAAAAAAACTTTCAGTGGACCAGTCAGCAGTGAGAGCTTTGCCTCCCCCTCTGGTCACCAGCAGGAGCCTTCCCCAGAGTTCTACTCACACATTTCCTGGATGCCCCACACCTGACTTTCATCCATTCAATCATCCACAGCATTCAAAAGCTGCCTCTGGTAGCTCAAAACTGCCCCCAGAGCTCATCTGCTTGGAGACATGGTCCTCCCAGGAGACACGGTTCTCCTGAGTCCGGCAGCTCACGTGACAAAGCACGACTGCCTGCAAACATGAAGCTACAAGTCCCGCCCCTTTGCACAGAGACGTGGTCTGGTCACATGGAAACGCCGGCCGGTTCTGTTCGCGCTTCAAAGCTTTCTCTGGAGCGCCACATGACGCAAAGCCAGCGCAGTAGTGACCCATGATCAGAATAATAAACTGTTTATATGCACCATGATCATATGAACAATTAGCATAACCCATCTATCTCCATTGGAAAGAAATTTTGATCTGATTGAGTCTGATCAGGGCAGAGTATTCCTAACGGCATGTTTACATGACACATTTTTATTCTGATCATGCATACATTCCTATTACTTTTGTCCAGGTAAACGCATCTTTTGTCACCTTTAAACAACATCATACATGTAGATACCTCTATTCACTCTAGTGTCAGTTTGTTTGGCCTGATTTCATGTTGCTGTGACTGTCAGAGTGGATTTCTGAAGAGTACTGCTTTAATGGATTACTGTGAGGTTTTTTGTCCTCTTTTCCTTTTTTTGTCAGGAGATGTTTGTTGTCTTGTTTGTGCGAGTTTTTCTCAAGATTTGGATTTACTTGACTGCTCACATCTGGACGGTTGAAGTGGATTATGTCATGTGGAACCAGTTCTTCTTGGAGTTTTGCCTTTTCCTCTTCCCCTGAAGAAGAACCTCTTAGTCCTACATTTGATTCATGCTGTAAGTGTCATGGCAAGCTAGGCGAGGCAGACCCAGGCGCTGGAACCCGGAAGGAACACACAGGTGAGTGGACGGTAAGTAAGGTTTTAATGTAAAACGGAGTTGCTTGAGATCATGATGTGGCTGGAGGTTGGAGAACAGCGGGTAAAGTTGCTGGAAGTAGCAGGAGGTAGTTGTGGCTTGAGGCAAGGTCGGTGGTCAGAGTTGGCTCGTGGCCTGGCTGGAGGGTCTTGAGGTTCCAAGAGGTTCTGTGGCTCAGGTGATCTGGTGACTCAGGTGTCCACTCATGGTTTGAATGTCCATCAGGGGCAACGAACTGGCGATGAATGCTGGTTCTGGATCTCCTTAAGTAGGTCTGGTAGGTGGTGAGGTAAGTGGACACAGCTGAGGAGCATCAGGAGTCAAGCAGAGAGGGGAGGGGGAGGAAACTGACAGAGGCACCATGACAGTAAGGATAGGCTCTGTCATTTTTTTCCCTGCAATTTCTGTTTTCCCTCACTAACTCTATCCTTTGTTTTAGATTTCCTCAATGTGGGGCTGACTGCAGTTATCACTTCCTCCTTCATTTGGACTGATTTGGGTTGTCCTCACTAAATACTTTTCTTAATGTTTTTGTGTAATCTTTGTTATAAAGATTTTTTTGGTGTAGTATCTTTAAAAAAGTAATCCAAAACAGACAAAAACTAAAGAAACAAGCACCTTTTCATCTTTTGTGTTTATCACCACCAGATCAGCTCCTCTGGCTCTGCAGAACTCTCTTGCTTCATCCCAGGACTTAGACTCTTCAGAGAAGAAGTAACAAGAGGAACCAAACCCAATCCATCCTGCGGGACATCCTGGTTTCCCTGGAGTACATTTGAAGCGTAAAGCAATTCACAATTAGCACATTACTAAAAACAAGCAGATTTGATTTCTTTTTCATCCACAGAATCTGAATTTGTGTAAAAGCTCTGCAAAAATTTACAGAACGTCACTTTCTGTTCCTCCTTCTTGTTGTCAAGAAATGGTTTTATAACCTATCAGGTATTTTACATCAGTTACAACAACATTAGAACCTGGCCTGTTATGTGGTATAATACCAATTAATGAGGACGTGTTTGTTAACTTTATCAAAGTTGCACATCAAGCTTAACAGGCTATATGTGTTAATGGCACCTAATGCGGCAAATATGGCAAGATCTTTTTTCTTTATAGTCACAGTTCCATTCCCCCACACAAACACACATTAATACACTGATGGTGGCTCCACTGCCGAACACTGGCACCAACCTCAACCACTAAGAGCAATCTGGGGTTTGGTGTCTTCCCCAAGAACACTTTGACACATGAGCAGATACGGTGGAAACTAAACCTGCAAAACTCCAATAAGAGAGCGACCGCTCTATCTATGCACCACAGTCTCAAGTTAAAATTTTAATAGATTATTCATTTTTAAAAGGCTGTTATTATGATGAATCAATTTATTTTCTTACAATTGACTCTGACAACTTTATCACACTAAGTCAACTTTTACCATTATTAATGTTCTTAAATGTTTCTATGGATTCATAGCTTGAGTTCCATGAAATAATGAAAGATGCTGCTTTTATCCATCCATCCATCTTCTTCTGCTCATCGACTGGGTGGTGGGGGCAGCAGTCTAAGCGGGGAAACCCGGACTTCCCTCTCCCCAGCCACTTACTCCAGCTCCTCTGGGGGGACCCCAGGTGTTTCCAGGCCAGTTGAGGGACATGGTCTCTTCAGCATGTCCTGAGTCTTCCACAGGGTCTTCACCCAGTCAGACATGCCTGGAACATCCGGACCAGATGCCCGAGCCACCTTAACTGGATCCTCAGGATGTGAAGGAGCAGCGGTTCTACTCTGAGCTCTCTGTGGGTGACTGAGCTTCTCACCCTGTCTCTAAGGGAGTACCCAGCCACTGTACAGAGGAAGCTAATTTCAGAGACTTGCATTCGGGACCTGGTTCTTTCAGTCATGACCCAGAGCTCATGACCATAGGTGAGTATTAAAAAGAACAAAGATCGACCGGTAAATTAAGAGTTTTCTTTTCTGGCTCAGCTCTCTCTTCCCCACAACAGAATGTAATAGCAAACGCATGATGACAGATGCTGCTCCAATCTGCCCGTCGATCTCACGCTCCGATCTTCCCTCACTCATGAACAAGTCCCCAAGATACTTAAACTCCTCTACTTGTGGCAGGAGCCCTTCACCCACCCAGAAAGGACAAACTATCTGTCTCCGAACAAGGACTATGGCCTCAGACTTAGCGGTGCTGTCCCTCATCCCAGCCCCTTCTCACTCTGCAGCAAACTACCACAATACTTGGTGGATATCCTAGCTCGATGAAGCCAAAAAGACAGCATCATCTGCAAAGAGCAGAAAGGAAATCCTATGGTCCCAAAACCAGACTTTCTCTGGCCCCTGGCTGTGCCTAAAAATTATATCCATAAAGAGTATAAACAGAACCAGTGATCGGGTCAGACCACCTGCTGGCTACGCGAACTAGGCTCCTGCTCCGGTTATACAGAGACCGGACAGCCCTCAGGAAGGCTCTCTTGACCCCACACTCCCAGAGCACCCTCCACAGGAAACCACGGGGGACGCGGTCAAACGCCTTCTCCAAATTCATAAAACACAGAGACTGGAGGAGCGAACTCCCACGAACCCTCTGGCGCCCTAAAGAGGGTGTACAGTTGGTCCACATTATCACGACCAGGACAGAAACCATGTCCCTCCAGATGCCATTGTCACTGACTACATGGGCATTGAAGACTCTCAGGAGAACAATGCATCTTCACAAAGTTTTTTTACTTCAGTATTTTCTTACTTACTCTGTTTATAGTCCATCAGCTTCTTGGTTGTTTCAATGAGGCTGGAATTCATCCTCTCAATAACAGCATTCAGATGCTCAGTCAAATTTTCTTTGCTGTCAGAGATTTCTGACAAATGTTTCACTGAGTCACCATCTGAAATGAATTCAGGCCAAAAAAATCTTTATCAGTGACTTAATCACAGAATGGATGATGAAACAAGTGCAGTTAGCTAACAGACTATTAGTGTAAGGGTGCACAGACAAGATTGACATTATTACCTAACAAGCTAATATAAGGGTGTGTTCAGACTTGAAAAGTCTGTTGGCCTAGACTCTAGACCAGGGGTCCCCAAACTTCTTCCAGCAAGGGCCACATGATGTTTCCATTCTCTGATTGGGGGCCAGGGTCAGTTTGAAATAGAAAAAGTGTGACAGTGGCAACGGGGTCTAAATGTAAACTGAAAGCCACATATAACCAAATATTAATTTCCCAATCTGATATCAAATACTCCTCTCTGGGTTCTTCACCAAAAATAAAAATAAAATGTATTAATCAGCAAATATATAAAAGACTCTTCATGAAATCAGTAAAAATCAAATAACCCTCTCTGGGTTCTTTACATAAAAAGTCAGGAAATATACTGTAACAGTATTTTAGATTTTAGAAAATCCATAATAACCAAATAAATCTTTGTGGGTTGTCCAGAAATAAAGCTTCTGTTGTCCATGCACAATCCTAGGTAAATGTGCCGAATCTCCTAAATGACTCATATGAGCAGTTTCTTTAGGTTTTTGTGTTCTTTCCTTATAAAATTCAGTTTTGGAGGTTTCCAGGAGGATAGTCTAGTAGAGCCCACTGTTTGTTCTCTCTGATCAACTTCCTAGGTTAAATACCAGCATTCTGAATCAATATTTCCCCTCCCTAACCTTTTTGTCATTTTTCCGTTATGATGGGGGTGGGGGTGGGGTCACATATAATTATGACTGGGGCAAAAGGAGGTTGCAGTAGCTACATTTTTAGCTAAGGTCACATTTCAATTCAAATAAGCTTAACTGATGTGAGGAAACATTACCAGGGATTCCCTTTTCCATGCTTCACATGGACAAAAAAAAGGTCTCTATCTGGTGTCATTCAGGGGGCCGGGTTAAATGGGTGGGTGGGACGGATTCGGCCCGCGGGCCTTAGTTTGGGGACCCCTGCTCTAGACTGAGTCTGCTTAATTTGGTCGGGATCTCATTGTTGCTCCATTACTCTGTTTACATCCCCTAATGCCAGGCTTTTCTGCTTTTGGTTCAGTTGTTCCACTTTGAGCATGGAGCATATTCAGACTGAGGAAACTCAGACTGAACTGAAGCTCAGTCCGATTGGAAACAAACCAAGACCACTTTAAAGATGGGTCAGAGACCAGGAATCGCTTAGTCATATTCAGACTAAAAATTTGTTCCGGATTATTGGGGTAAACATTTGACTGGTTCATTTTAAACAAACCAAATGTGTCCAGTCTAAATACACCCTGAGAAATGGGAGCCTATAGACAAATCTCCATGGAATACATTTTTAAAAAACATATGATTTTTATTTTTTTCTCTTCCGAGCTGATATTTTTTAAATCATATATGAGACTGATTTGTTACACAAGTTTTTGTACCACATTTTGTTTGCTTAAACAAGGAAACAGTTATTACATTTAGAAAAAGAGATTTACATGTAGTTTCTTGCAAAGATTGCTTAAGGTCCTGCTATAATAAAAGCTAAAAAATGTCAAACATAAAACAGATCTTCATTTGACCTGCCGACTGATCATTCTTTTCTTAGCTTTTACACTGAATATAGTCTTGAATAGACGGCAAAAAAAAAAATAGACAAAAATGTAATGTAAAACTTTCTTATTTGGCTTCTTTGACCTTGTTGCACAACTGTCCAGTTTGACTGGTTCATCAGAATTACACTTATGAATCCCACCTCTTTCTGTTTTTGCTTTGCTTTAGAATTGTGATTTAAACTGTTCTAGTTTATTTTAAAACTTTAAATATAGTGTGTGCTATACCACTCCCTGTTGTGCTATACCACTCCCTGTTGTGTAATAATAACACACTGAAACTTTCTACAAAGACAGTGAGCCAAGTAAAAAAAAACTATTTTAAAAATTACAAAATCCATAGGCAACTCATAAAGCATCCTATTGTCAGACTTATTTTCTGCACCACTGCAGTTTTCAATCCGCCAATGAAGCATGTTTTTGGACTGTGGAAGGAAGCAGAAAACCTGTGTGTGTGCGGAAAGAACATGCAAACTACACACAATAAAAACCCAGCTGGGACTTAACTATTTGAAACCAAAGTGCAAACCACCACATTTCCATGCAGCCTCCAATTCTACAATTTAATAAAAGACTAAAATTAAATTAAGTTTTTGACTTGAATGTCAAAGAAAGACAGAAACTTGCATTCACAATTGGTCTGTTGTGAGCTAAATACTCACAGAGGAGGCTGAGAATGACGAGTCCAGCCAGAAGAAGAACACTTAGCATCACCATGAAAGTAATAATACCGAGATAGCATCTCCTGTTGGACTTGATGGAAGCTGTAGGAGGAAAATTATAACTGAAACCACAATAGAAAATCATAAAGTGAATTCATTTTGTTTTATCAGTGAGTTCAGTCTTACCTGGTGGATTTGATACCGAAACCTGGCAAACAGGATGTTTGGAATAAAAATTTCCATAAATGGCTTCCATTTTAAGGATGCAAAGTCTAAGAACGTGTGAAACGATTGGCAGACTGATGTGTTCACAACTTTTCCTGCCACAGGTTGTCATATGACAGTGATATATCATTGTGACAGGAAGCCTCGATGAAGTGAATCTCAGTGTGGTGACTAAAACAGAACAGAAGTTCCGCTTTTACTGTTTTTTTTAACTTGTCCTGTCTAACAGCTGAGAAAACAAATGTAAGCTGAAAGCTTCTTGTGTTGGACATATTTTACTGTGAGAATAGGGGGTTATAAATCTTCTGACACTTGTATACACAAAGTCAGTGGCGGACCGTGCATTACACACCTGGACCTTTAATAGTGAATCACCCAACCCTTCATTAAGCATTGAGGGTTGAGGGGCTCTAAATAAACTGAATAAATCGCTATACAACTGAAAACAACCGCATAATTTTGGAATATAATTTATTATATTGATAGTTTCACTCACCAAAACATTTGATTATTTGAGGATGGATTGATTAAAATCCATCCTCCTCACGTTCCATATCCCCTCAGTTTGTTTGTTCCTTCAATTTCTAAGAACTGTCTTTGGATATTGAATGGTAATGGTTTTCCACTCGCGCTGTATAGAAGTTGTGCGGTGTAAAAATCATCAAGGCCATACAGTTTTAAACGCAAGCTAAGACTCTAATGTTGCAACAGCTGCATATGAAAATACCTGACAGATGTTAAAACTATTTCCTGACACCAAGCAGGAGGAACAGAAAGTGTCTTTTTGTGACGTTCTGCAGAACATTGGAAGTCAGATTTTGTAGATTAAAAAAGAAAACAAATTTGCTTGTTTTAAGTTATGTGTTTAGTGTGTTGTGCCTACCATTTTACGAAATTATCATTATTCTTGTTATTTTTGTTGTTGTCTAAGCTCTGTTATTAAGATTTTTTCTTTTATATTTCCTTTGAAAAAGGTGTAATCCAAATAGACATGAACTATAAAAACAACGCACCCTTTCTTCATTGCTGTTTATCACCACCAGATCAGCTTCTCTGGTTCTGCAGAACTCTTTTGCTTCATCCCAGGTTTTAGACTCCTCAGAGAAGAAGAGGAACCAAATCTAATCCATTCTGCACGACATCCTGTTTTTCCTGGAATATATTTCACGCGTGTGCCATCCTAGTGTAGCCCGGTCTTAAAAGAAGAAAAACATTAGTTGTTCATTTAAATAGTATTTGTCCTAAAAAAAAAAAAAAATCATATTTGTTTAAGTTCTCTCTAGATAAACAGTGAAATTATCTATGTTAGGTTAAACTGTTGGCATGGAATTTAAATGAAGTATTATCAGTGTTTTATTATTTGTTTTATTATTTTTTCAAGTTACTGTGAGTGTATAAAGCAGGGGTGGTGAACAAGTTTGACATCAAGAGCCGAATTTTTTCACTGTGAGAGTCAAAGAGCCACCACACACTGACCTGCCAAGACGTACACACAAACACGCAATTAAACCCGTATTACTTTCCATAACACACTCATCTCCCTACAACAGAACAGCAAGTATTGTACTTGTGTTTATTTCAAGGAAAGTGTCCACCCTCAATACACACATCAATGCAGCTAAACCAGAGTTAACACAGAGACTACCCTGGAGGTCAGAGACCCCCTCCACACACACACTCTCTCTCTTCATCTCACTCTTTTCTCTGCCTCTCTCTGACACAACCTAGGGCTGGGCAATATGGCCAAAAAATAAAATCTCCGATTTTATTTTTTTTAATTCGATTTCCGATTTTTCCCCGATTTTTTCCCCCCCTACTTAAGGAAAGCAATAAGTAAAAACGGCAGACAACTTAAAGCAAATGTTGCTTTTATTTAATCAAATGCAAGACAAATGCAATCCCCATTTCTGGTATGAATAATAAATAAATAAAAACACTCTTGGAATCAAAGTTAAGTATTACATTTTTCTTCTTCTCACTCCCTTTTGGACTTGTGTTTATATAATTTTGTTGTGTTTTATATAATTTTTTTTTTTTGTTTTATATAATTTTTGTCTTGTTTTTGTCTTATTTCGTTATTCTACACTTGTTTTCACTTGTCCAAAATGAAAAGGTTATTTACTTCAAGTCCCAGCTGTGTTTTCTCACACTTTATAGTCTAGACTAAAATGAGACAAACATTCACCTTGACAGTAGCAGCATTTTCTAAAATGTTATCAATACAGCTCATATCTGGGCCTAAAGTTTTAAATAAATTAATAAACCCCGTCTTGATGATGAAGCAGCAGGAGTCGCAGCTACCCCCCCCACCCCCCCCCCCCCCCGCCCGCCTCCGCCTCCGACTCCTCCGACTCCGAAAACAAAATCCTACGGTGGCCGCGTCGTAAATGAATACCTGTACAAGTAATAATTACAACACAGTATTCTTTATTAACAAATAACAGTAAAAAATAACTATCTAACTAATGAACTAACTATACAGGCGTTGTAGAATGAGTATGTGTGTCAGGTCGCGTGTGTGTTAGGGCACGTGCATGTGTAAGAAGACTGAGCGCGTACCACGCGACCGCGCGTGAGAGCCTTTGACTCCGATGGGCTCCTTTAGGTAAATGTTGTCGCGTGTTTTTTGAGTTTGTAAGTGTATTTATTTTTCCATTTTCTTGTGGATTTGTAAATAAGATTCATACTTTGTGTTGATTTTTGTATTTGTTTTAATAACTAGATTTACAGTTTATTTAAACGACACTTCTTGTCTGGAGTTCTTGAAGGTATTTTTTCTTGAAGCTTGTAGAAGGTAAATGAGGAAAAGTTTTAAGTTATTAGATTTGAAGCATGTTTTGAAATTATTTAATTTGGACAGTAATCAACTACAAAACACCTAGAAGTTAAAGGGATTTGTGACGGCATCAAACCATAAAAATCACACCCAGGGCCCATAGTATTACAGTATTTGAGTTGTTTACAGTTTTGTTTGTTACATGGGACGGGTGCTACACTAGGCACTTTAACAATTGGGTCATCATCTAGAGCAGCGGTCCCCAACCTTTTTTGCGCCAAGGACCAGTTTGACGTCTGGCAAAATTCTCATAGACCGGTATGTTATGTGTGGTGGACACACGCTGTAGCAACGCTACAATAGGGGCAGGGACATGTGATACTACGTACACTTCTGATTTGACACGCTAAACATTGTACATCGCACAGGTGTCATCATCCTCTCCCCTTCCCACACTCATCGTGCTAAAAAGGAGTAAACACAACAGGAAGAAATAAATAAGGGTGAAACAACGTAAGTGCCAGATGAAAGGACCCATAGGCACAAAGAAACAGCCGTGCTTAACCCTATCTTGACCAATGCAGGCAAAGGGGATTATTTCCCATAATTCCTTGTGTAATCTAAAAGCATTTAGATTAAATGTGGTTGTTTCAATGAATGGATCAAACTTCTCTGCAGTGGATCTGTGAAAAGAAAGCAAATGTATTTGTTTGAAAATGTCTTTAAATGAAGACTTTTTAAACCTTTCAGAAAACATGGCAAACAAGGCAATAAAATAACTGCAGCTCAATTTGAACATAAGATAAATAATTATACATACAGTGGTGGACAAAATTGTTGGTAGCCCTCAGTTACAGAAAAAAAGTCCACAATGCTGACTGAAATGACTTGAAATGTTCAAAAGTAACAATAAATTAAAATTTATTGAAAATTAAATAATCTAAATCCCCCATTACTTTTGAGTTGTTGATTAACAGAAGTATAAAAAAAAAACTAACTCAAAGATTGAAATATTGGAGTTGAGAACAAACTGGGAGTTGATCTGCAACAACTGTCACTGACCCCAGGCCAGTTGAGAAAAAATAGACGGTTTGCAGTTATGTCCACAGTTTGGAGCCTGATGCTGAAAGTTTACACCTGTAGGGATGATTACTAGATTAAAATGATAATGTATTTTAAAGATTGTCAATGAGTATGTAGCTGTTACATGACATGTGATACCTTTTCGGAAATGATGTGAAATTGTTTTCTAATGGCAATCAATAAGGTATCGATTTTCTAGGCTGTCAAACCCAGTCTTAGAAACTTGGGTTTCATTTTTGACAAAGATATGTCGCTGGAGCAGCACTCTAAACAAGAACAGTCTTTTCCAGTTGATGAATATTTCTAAGCTCAGGAAAATTGTGTTATATGAGGATCTAGAACGTCTTTTTCATGTTTGTGTCTACATAGCTAGACTATTGTAATAGTTTTTTTCCCTGTCGGAACCAGGAGGAGTTGTCTCATCTGCTGCAGTGGCTCAGGAGGTTGAGCAGGTCGTTCAACAATCCCCACCCCCCCAGTCAACTGTTGTTGTGGTCTTGGGCCTCCAGTGTGGCTCCACTGGTGTGTGCATGTGTATGAATCTCCCTGTGATGGTCAGAGGGGCCGTAGGTGTGAACTGGCATCCACGCCTCTGTCATCACCAACTATACATGAGGAGTGAATGAATAATGGACACATTGTAAGTGCTTTGAGCGTCTGTCTGTCTGTCTGTCTGTCGGTCTGTGTCTCTCTCTCTCTCTCTCTCTCTCTCTCATATCAGCCACCAAAGTTCATAGCTAAGGAGGCTGGCTGTTCACAGAGCACTTTGTCCATGCTGATCAACGGAAAGTCCAATGAAAGGGCAAAATGTGGCAGGAGAAGATGCACCAGCAAAAGAGAAGACTGTGGGCTTTATCGGATTATCAAAAGATTCAAGAAGCTGCAGAAATCCAGAAAGAGTGGAATGAGATGGAGGAAAGAACTGAAGAACCACCACACTCAGACAGGTTTAGGAGACGGGCTACAACTGTCTTGTTTCTCGGGTCAACCCACTTCTGAACCTGGACCAACAGAGGAAGCATCTCAATGGGGCCAAGGAAAAAAGGACTGGACTGTCGGCCAGTGGTCCAAGGTTTTGCTTTCCAAGGTCCAAGGTCCTGTTTTCTGCTAAAAGAAAAGTGTGTCTTTTATTTGGGAATTAAGATCCAAGGGTTTGGAGGGAGACTAGTTGAGGAGCAGAATCCAAACTGCTGGAGGTCCAGTGGGAAATTTCCACAGTCAGTCAGATTTGGGCTGCAATGTCCAATGAAAATGTATTATTAGGTAGTAAATGAGGGACACAAGACCTCAAAACACACAAGAGCTGACGGCGGCATCAAGAAAATTTGGGCTTCAATATCTGCCAAATATCTTCAATATCCTTCAATATCTAAATATTCTTAATGTCACAAGCTGATGGCATTGTGGGTTTTTTGAGCTAGAACCCCAATTTATGTAAAAATAAACAACTACATTCTTGAAATCAAATAATCAATCAAATAATCTAACCTACCGGTATTGTGGTTTGTAGTAAATACATACTGACTCCAATGTGCTTTTATTGTTTGGTCATCACATCCCTTAGTAATTTGTTGTGTTTTGTTGTTTTATAAATGTATAACAAAACACAGAAAACTACAAGCAAAGAATGAACAGTTTTTATGCTGTTATTCCCTTTAACAAATTTAGATTTTATTTGATTTATTGATTTATTTCAAGCATTGTAGTCGAAGCAATAAAGAAATTACACATATTTATCAAACTCATTACAGAAATGATAAAATGCATAGATTAAAAAGACAAAACAAAAACGTCACTTAAATCACATTTGCTTAATTAAATACAGTGATCATTAACTAAAGTATAAGTAGAGTTTGATTTATTGCTTGAAAAGAAGTGGGAAGAGGCAAGCTTAAATAATCCCACTCCTATTTTAATTCTAACATACTTTGCATAGACAGAAGATGCCACAGAAAACTCTCACCAAGTATGAGCTATGATGTACAAATGAAATAGGTGTGGCATGAAAGGTGACTTTGTTGGCAGAAGACAACACTGTGTGAGAAACCACATGATGTAGGAATCTCATTCAACTGGAGTCAAAAAAGCATAAAAGAATTTCTTAGATTGGCTTTGAAATGTCAAATTTAAAAACAAAATCGTCAGACACAAAGTAGATATTAATATAATAACTGATTACGTTCTTTAAGTAAGTAATATTTTTTAAATATTTGTCTCACTTTCTAATTGAGATACTGGTTTGTTTGTTTTTTACCTTAGACAAGAAGCAAATATTTTTTGCATGGTCTACCATGTATGTTTTCTGAAAGGTAAAAACATATCAAAATATATCTTAATTTATAGTAATTTTCAAACAAATAAATTTGCTTCTTTTTCACAGATCCACCGCAGGGAAGTTTCACATGAAATATCATTCCAGGATCCAGGAGTATTTCTAATTTGAACACAGTCTTCTTCTCCGTAAGACACCCTTCCACCACCATTATCAGGCTGATACTCTTCCCAGAACCTGTCAGGTCAGAAAATAAAAGAATCCAATCTGACAGCATACAGACATGCATACAAATATTTGTTTTTCTCAAGAAAAAAAAAATTACATTTTCCATAAAACCATAAATAGAAATGTGTGTGAGTGTTAATGTTGTGCTTTTTACTCCACTATATAAAAAACAATTGTGCAAGCAGCTAAACCAATCCCCAGCTCACTCTGTGTTTTAGTAGCACTGATCCAGACTGAACACTCACTTCAGAGTCAGAGGACTTCCATCTACCCATTTCCAGGTCCCCTCCTGGACTTTGTCAGTCAGTCCAATCCAAACTGGTTGATCTCTGAATTCAAAAAGAAAAGTCTGCAAAAAATTAAAAAATGGTGTAAAAAGAAATAAATGGAATTTTGCTTTGACTCTTGATGCTGTTCAGCAGCCTTTCAACATGATTGGTAAAAATAAAAAAGAGACACTTTAAAATGTAAAACTTAATATGAGATAATAATTTAAACAGATTTGAATTTAAATAGGATATCATCAAAATCAATTAAAAATGAAAAAATATTAAACAAACTATTATTATCTTAAGTTACAGAACAGGCACAAGGACAATACAGATGATGTCAACAAACAAATTAATCCATGGCAAACAAGCTTTTCTCCATCAACATTTTATTAAAGGATTCCTGTGGCTCACAGGCTTACAGTGGCCAATACTTTAATCAGCCTTCTAGAATGATCAATTTGTAAAAGTAACAATAAGTTTACAACAAATGTGTTTGATTCTTTCTGGATCCATTTTCAATTAACAGTATCATGCTAACTTATTCTCATTAAAGCAAATAAAAGGAAAAAAAAACATTTAGTGGAACAGTCAGAAGTAAGAGCTTTGCCTCCCCCTCTGGTCACAAGCAGGAGCCGTCCCCAGAGTTCTACTCACACATTTCCTGGATGCCCCACACCTGACTTTCATCCATTCAATCATCCACAGCATACCTAAGGTTTGCACTGAGTGAAGTTCAGTGCGATGTATTGTTTGCCTTCTTTACCGAGCGTTGTATTTGGACCTGATCTTTTGTCTCCTGACCCTGTGACTGACTGAACGGACTTTTTTGCATTCAAAAGCTGCCTCTGTTAGCTCCCAGAGCTCATCTGCTTGGAGACATGGTCCTTCCAGGAGACACGGTTCTCCTGAGTCCGGCAGCTCGTGTGACAAAGCACCCTCCCCTGCCTACAAACATGAAGCTACAAGTCCCGCCCCTTTGCACAGAGACGTGGTCTGGTCACATGGAAACGCCGGCCGGTTCTGTTCGCGCTTCAAAGCTTTCTCTGGAGCGCCACATGACGCAAAGCCAGCGCAGTAGTGACCCACATTTAGAATAATAAACTGTCTGTATGCACCACGATCGTATCAACAATCGGCATAACCCACCAATCTCGATTGGAAAGAAATTTTGATCCGTGTCTGATCAGGGCAGAGTATTTCTAACGGCGTGTTTACATGACGCATTTTTATTCTGATCATGCATACATTCCGATTACTTTTGTTCATGTAAACGCAGATTTTGTCAACTGTAAACAACATCATATATATGGATACTTCTATTCACTCTGGTGCCAGTCTGTTTGGTCTGATTTCATGTTGCTGTGACTGTCAGAGTGGATTTCTGAAGAGTACTGCTTTAATGGATTACTGTGAGTTTTTTGTCTTCTTTTCCTTTTTTGTCAGGAGATGTTTGTTGTCTTGTTTGTGCGAGTTGTTCTCAAGATTTGGATTTACTTGACTGCTCACATCTGGACAGTTGAAGTAGATTATGTCGTGTGGAACTACTTCTGTTTGGAGTTTTGTCTTTTCCTCTTCCCCTGAGGAAGAACCTCTTAGTCCTACATTTGATTCATGCTGTAAGGATAGGCTCTATCATTTTTCCTGTCATTTCTGTTTTCCCTCACTAACTCTATCCTTTGTTTTAGATTTCCTCAATGTGGGGCTGACTGCGATTCTCACTTCTCATTTGTTAGGACTGATTTGGGTTTACTATTTTTTTGTATTTAAAAAAAAAAGGAATCCAATACAGACACATAATAAAGAAACAAGTACCTTTTCCTCTTTGGTGTTTATCACCACCAGATCAGTTTCATTGGTTCTGCAGGACTCTCTTGCTTTATCCCAGGACTTAGACTCCACAGAGAAGAAGTAACAAGAGGAACCAAATCTGATCCATTCATCAGGACATCCTGTTTTCCCTGGAAGACATTTGAAACGTAAAGCAATTCACAATTAACACTCTACTGAAAACAAGCAGATTTGATTTCTTTTTCATCTACAGAATCTGAATTTGTGCAAAGATTTACAGAAAGTCACTTTCTGTTCCTCCAACTTAGTATCAAGAAATGGTTCTAATACCTATCAGATATTTTTCTTTGAAGCAATTGCAACAACATTAGAACCTGGTCTTTTATGTGGTATAATACCAATTAATGAGGACGTGTTTGTTTACTTTACCAAAGTAACACATCAAGCTTAACAGGCTCTATGTGTTAATGGCACCTAATGTGGCAAATATGGCAAGATTTTTTTTCTTTATAGTCACAGTTCCATTCCCCCACACAAACACACATAAACACACTTATAGTGGCTCCACTGCCGAACACTGGCGCCATCCTCAACCACTAAGAGCAATGTGGGATTTGGTGTCTTCCCCAAGGAGACTTTGACACATGAGCAGGCCAGGTAGGAACTAACACTGTAATCCTCAGATCAGAGATTGACTGCTCTACCTATGCACCACAGTGTCAAGTCATAATTTTAACAGAATATTAATTTTAAAAAAGCTGTTATTATAACGAATTAATTTATCACACTAAGTCAACTTTTACCATTATTAATGTTCTTAAATGTTTCTATGGATTCATAGCTTGAGTTCCATGAAATAATGAAAGATGCTGCTTTTATCCATCCATGCATATTCTTCTGCTCATCAACTGGGTGGTGGGGGCAGCAGTCTAAGTGGAGATGCCCAGACTTCCCTCTCCCCAGCCACTACCTCCACCTCCTCTGGGAGGACCCCAGGTGTTTCCAGGCCAGCCAATGGATATAGTCTCTCCAGCGTGTCCTAAGTCTTCCCCTGGCCTTCATCTATTGGGACATGCCTGGAACATCCGGACCAGATGCCCGAGCCTCCTTTACTGGATCCTCAGGATGTGAAGGAGCACTTGTTCTACTCTGAGCTCTCTGCGGGTGACCGAGCTTCTCACCCTGTCTCTAAGGGAGTACCCAGCCACCGTACGGAGGAAGTTTATTTCAGAGACTTGTATTCGGGACCTGGTTCTTTCAGTCATGACCCAGAGCTCATGACCATAGGTGAATATTAAAAAGAACGAAGATCGACCGGTAAATTGGGAGTTTTGCTTTCTGGCTCAGCTCTCTCTTCCCCACAACAGACCGTAATAGCAAATGCATAACGGCAGATGCTGCTCCAATCTGCTCGTCGATCTCACGCTCCGATCTTTCCTCACGCTCCGATCTTTCCTCACTCGTGAACAAGTCCCCAAGATACTTACTTAAACTCCTCTACTTGTGGCAGGAGCCCTACACCCACTCAAAAAGGACAAACTACCTGTCTCCGAACATGGCCTCAGACTTAGCGGTGCTGTCCCTCATCCCAGCCCCTTCTCACTCTGCAGCAAACCGCCCCAATGCATGTTGGACGTCCTGTCATGATTAAGCCAACAGGACAACATCATATGCAAAGAGCAGAAAGGAAATCCTGTGGTCCCCAAACCATTTCTGGCTGCGCCTAAAAATGATGTCCATAAAAACTATGAACAGAAGCAGTAATAAAGGGCAGCCCTGCTGGAGTCCAAAGTGCTCCGGGAACAGGTTTTTCATTCTGTTCATTTCATTTCATTGCATTCTCCAAATCCACAAAATACATGGAATGGATAAGCAAACTCCCACAAACTATTAGTGTAAAGGTGCACAGACAAAATTGACATTATTACCCAATAAGCTGATATAAGGGTGTGTTCAGACTTGAAAAGTGAATGCACAGAGGGGCTGTGAACGTGGACCAGAGTCTGTTATGGGTTGGAAAATTCTTCTAAAAAGACAATGTATGATGAATGAAGTTGAATGAGAAGCATATAAAAAAATAAAAGCCTCATCAGTGAGAACTGTGACGAAGCGATATATAACTCCCGAAGTGGCAGAAAATTTTATTGACATTTTAAAACAAACTCCTGCTCAGATTTTATCTTTGTCCTGCGATTCTCTGACTGATGATTTTAATGACAGACTTAAGTTTGTCATTGATTCAGCCGCTCCAATGAAAACAAAAATCTTGACACATAAACCGAAGATTCCTTGGAGAAACGGTGATATTTTAAATCTGAAGAGAATTTGTAGGAGAGCAGAGAGAAAATTTAGAAAAACTAATTTAACAGTCGACTATGACTTTTTAAAAGATCAACTAAAAACCTACAACCACGCTGTTAAACAGGCAAGGACACTTTATTTTTCTAATCTCATCACAAACAATAAACACAACCCCCGGTTTCTTTTTAAGACTATTGATTTTTTACTAAACAAAGATTTTAATAAATCCATCATGCCTCACTCACAAACTGCATGTGAGGACTTTGCTGACCACTTCAGGAGTAAAGTCAATGATATTAGATCTAACCTTTAACCGGTACGTAACAGTAATCCTAGCAGGTCAGTGGCATTGTCTTTACCTGAGGAAACACTGGAGAGTTTTGTCCTGGTTGATGCAGAGATGCTTGGTCGAGTATTTTCCCAAGCAAACACTACAACCTGCCTTT
The DNA here is from genome assembly GCA_023969325.1 of Oryzias curvinotus. Taxonomy (NCBI): domain Eukaryota; kingdom Metazoa; phylum Chordata; class Actinopteri; order Beloniformes; family Adrianichthyidae; genus Oryzias; species Oryzias curvinotus. The sequence continues at coordinate 1,041,064 of CM043726.1, read as the reverse complement.
TAGACCCCATTCCCACTTCTCTTTTTAAAGCATTTGAGTCAGAGATTTTAAACATAGCTAACTGCTCTCTTCAGAGGGGGGTCTTCCCCTCTGCCTGTAAGATGGCAGTGGTGAGGCCCCTTCTGAAGAAGAGTAACTTGGACCCAAATATCATGGACAATTACAGACCTGTATCCAACTTACCATTTTTAGGAAAACTTATTGAAAAACAAATCACAGTACTGAGACGGCCCTTTTAAAAATTTTAAATGATCTCAGACATAATTATGACTCGCAGAAACGTTCTGTTCTGGTGCTGCTAGATCTTAGTGCCGCCTTTGATACAGTGGATCACCAGATTTTAATTGACAGACTTAGGAGTCGGGTCGGCCTCTCAGGAACTGCTCTTAACTGGTTTTACTCCTATCTCACAGATCGACACTTTTTTGTAAGTATGGATACTCGTTCCTCAGGAGTCCATGAAATAAGTTGTGGGGTTCCCCAGGGTTCAATCTTGGGTCCAATACTATTTAACTTGTATATGTTGCCTCTTGGGGATGTCATCAGGAGACATGGCGTTGACTTTCACAGCTATGCGGATGATACACAGCTTTACATCACCGTGTCTCCTGATAACCTTGAACCTGTTAACACTCTTTTAAACTGCATTTTAGATATAAAGCTATGGATGGCAGAAAACTTCTTGCAGCTCAACCAGGACAAAACTGAAGTTTTAATCATTGGTCCTGAATACAAGAGAGAGATGATTTTACCCAAACTTAGGAATTTTAAATCTTCTCAATGTGTGAGAAACCTGGGCGTTCTTTTTGACTCTGAGCTGAATTTTATTCCTCACATCAGAAACGTTGTGAAAACAGGATTTTTATCATCTTAAAAACATTGCCAGAGTCCGCTTGTTCCTCTCTCTTGCCAGCACAGAGGTGCTAATGCATGCTTTTATTTTTAGTCGTTTAGATTATTGTAATGCCCTGCTCTCTGGTTTACCTAAAAATTCTATCTCAAATCTACAACTATATCAGAACTCAGCGGCACGAGTTCTGACAAGGACCAGGGGGCGGGAACACATTACACCGGTTTTAAAATCGCTGCATTGGCTCCCTGTGCGTTTCAGGATTGATTTTAAAGTTCTTTTAATGGTTTATAAATGTTTTTATGGTCTTGGGCCTTCTTATTTTAATTATATTATTTTAAAATACAAGCCCTCTCTGACCCGCACTGGCCTCTTTGTTGTCCCTAAGGTGAGGACCAAGACACACGGTGAGGCTTCGTTCCACCATTATGGTCCTCGCCTGTGGAACAGTCTGCCGGAGAGCCTCAGGGCCGCAGAGACTGTAGACATTTTTAAGAAGAGGCTCACGACCCACCTTTTTAGTCTGGCTTTTATATGACTTTGATCATTTCTTATGTCTTTTATTATTCATCTATTTATTAATTAATGTATTTATTTACATATTTATTTATTTATTTGTAAGGACTATTATTTATCTCTGTTTTTAGGATGGTATTCTTTGTATTGTTATTTTACCAATGATACGTAGGTTATGTTTTAATCACTGATGTATTTTATTTTTTAATTACTAACATTCTTATATCTTATTTTTTTTTCTCTTTTTCTCTTTTTATTGTTGTTATTTTATGATAATTTTTATTCTGTTTTTTACTCCAGTGTTTCCTCTTGGGGATCCATTGTTCTTGGGCACCACCAGCTTGACCTGTAGGGGGTGCTGTTGCTGTGGTGCCAGTTCTCATTGGGCGGGCTGGGGTCCCGCTCTGTGGTCTAATAGCCATGGAGGCTCTGGGCTGCCCTGTGTTGGGCGGGCGCTGCGGTAATGGCCCCTGTGGTCGGGCTGGGCCTTGGAATGAGTGGATCCCCATTATATCATTTCCTCACAGCAGTACCAAGCCAGACCTTCTTTAAGCTGCAGTTCTTTGTTTCTGTCCAGGGTTCTACTGGGGTAACTGGGTGGGTGGGGGTGGGGACGGGGGGTGGTGAGGGAGGGGTCCCTTCTTGATGATTGTCCTTTGTTTTCCGTTTTTAACAACTTTCTTTTTGTATGACTGTTTTATCTGTTTTTATGTTAAGCTCTTTGTGTTTTTAACCAAAATGAAAGGCGCTATATAAATAAATAAAGTTTGAGTTTGAGTTTGATCATGCAGAACCTCTCCGGGCCATCTGTCGACCAGCTGTTGTATTTTTGTAAACAGGTCTGAATCAGGAGCGGGTCAGAACCAGGCGAGCTGCTCGTCATGGAGTGGCTCCCCTGTGCTGACGACAGCGCTCTGCAAGCGGTAAACAAGAAAGGTTCATAAAAAGAATTTTAAAAAACAAAACAAAAAACTTATAGGCCCCGTTTTATAAAAAAAATTCAAATGTAGACATTTTCTAAGTAAAGTTCTATGTGACTATCAACTTGCGTCACCGCCATGACTCCCGCTGGCGTGTAATCCCAACAACGTTCCGACTCATATAGGACAACAATGGAGAATTTTAAGCAAATTGAAGTTCCTGAAGAAAATAGTAAGTTTAATGGCACCTGGGCAGATTTGTTTGCTTTCAACATCTTTACCAGTGTGATTATTATGTAAAGAGAAATTAGCAAACAACAAAGTCTCAAATGTGGTGAGACATCCCAGAATAAACATGCAGCTTTTGCCCAAAAACATCCTGATCCAGATGAGAAAAAAGTTGTTTGTTGACAAAAATCTATTGGAGAAGAGGATTAACTGCAGGTTAATTACGACATATTTTCTAGTTTTGTGGCCTCTTGGGAAATAGTTCTCATTGAAACCCATTAAATGACAGAGGATACAAAAAACGAGCTTTAAAAACGAGTGAAATGATGCCATTCAACCGAAACAAACTTGACTATTCTGTTTCGAACCAAAGCTTATAAACCAAACCATGTGACTAAGGTTTTCTTCAATCACTGGCCAGAAATCAAAAGAGTGGGGCTAAGCAAAAGCAGAGGAAATAATGGAAGTCCAAGGCTTTGCAGTCCTTGTTCACTTATTCAAATTTCAGCTTTCACTCACCACTTTGGAACATCTGGATCAATGTTAGGTACAACACTTTTTACTTGCTACTTTGGTACGGTGTAAGCATGCTGCAGGGCGGTTACTGAGGAGGGGAAGTCTAAGATGGTATGTTGATAAGTGTTTATGACATATAGATTGTCAGGAAAACAGTGTTGGAAACTATGTGTATCACTTTAAAAGTTATTTTAATGAGCCTGCATTCATCCAACCACATTTCAACAAGTTGTTGTGTCTCATTGTTGCTCCCTTACTGTGTTTACATCCCATAATGTCGTGCTTTTGTGGTTCTGGGTTAGTTGCTCCACTCTGAGCACAGAGCATATTCAGACTGAGGAGACTAAGAGTTAACTGAAGTTCAGTCTGATTGGAAACAAAACAAAACCATCTCAAAAGACAAGTCAGAGACCAGGATGCGCTTCATTATATTCAGACTAAAAATTTGTTCTGGATTATTGGGGTAAACATTAGACTCTGGCTCATTTTAAACAAACCAAATGTGTCCAGTCTGAATACATCCTAGGAAATGGAAACCTAAAGACAGATACCATGGAAAACATTTCAAGAACAGAAAGTTTCATTTTTCTCTTTTGAGCTGCTTTTTAAAATAATAGTGAGACTGATTTGTTAAACAAGTCTTTGTGCCACATTTTGTTTGCTCATACAAGGAAGCAGTTATTACATTTAGAAACAGAGATTTACATGTAGTTTCTTGGAAATATTGCTTAAGGTCCTGCTATAATAAAAGCTAAAAAAGGTCAAATATAAAACAGATCTTCATTTGACCTGTGGCCGTAGCCTGTTTGACGAGCTTTTTAGAGCCTTTTTGTTTACTCTTTTTTCTCTTTTTTTCCTTTGGAGAATCCAATGGAAAGCTACATGGTATAGCTGCATCTTCACAAATGTACATTTTTATTTCAGGATTTTCAGACTTACTCTGTTTACAGTCAATCAGCTTCTTGGTTGTTTCAATGAGGCTGGAATTCATCCTCTCAATAACAGCATTCAGATGTTCAATCAAATTGTCTTTGTTGTCAGAGATTTCTGACAAATGTCTCACTGAGTCACCATCTGAAATGAAATCTGGCCAAAATAAAAACTTTATCAGTGACTTAAGCAGAATGGATGGTGGAACAAGTGCAGTTAGCTAACAGACTATAAGAGTAAAGGTGCACAGAAAATATTAACATTATTACCCAACATGCAGACATAGACTGTAAAAATGGATGCATAAAGACAGATTCATGGAAAGAAATTAACCACAAACCAAATTAAATAATTATTTTCTGAACTGATATTTCTTAAATCATTAGAGACTGATTTGTTACACGAGAATATGAACCAAATTTGTTTGTCCATAGTATCAGTTTATAGGATTTCTTAAGGTCCTGCCTCATTCAAAAAACTAAAAGGTCAAATATAATACAGATATTCTGACTGGTGGACGTAGCTTGTTTGACCAGCTGAAGACTTTTTAGAGAAGTTTCAAAACTGCCAGACTGTAAAAAAAAGTGTGATTCATGCTGTGCTGCCTATTAATGTTACCTAATAGAGACATGTTAAGACAGAAGCACATTAGACCAAGCACAGAGCCATGTGATACACCACAACTAACTCTGCTGTATGAGGAAGACTTATTTACATGATCAGATAAAAATGTATTTTATCAAAACTTTAATATATCCTGTTAGACATTTCCCAGTATCTGCAGCAAAACATTTTGACCAACTGGGTCAAATGTTGCGCCGGAGTTTTAGGGCCACCAAAAAAAGAAAAAAAAAAAAGGAAAATAATGAGATTTTAAGTCGTAAATTCATGAAATGGTAAATGGCGTAAATGGCGTATACTTATGTAGCGCTTTCTACCCTCTTTTGAAGGCCCAAACGCTAAATGAGAAAAAAAACCTCGAAATTTTAAGTCGTAAATTTATATATATATATTTTTTATTTTTACAAGATTGAAGTGGGAGTAAGCATACAGAGCAGTAAGTGAACACCGCGCAGCAGCAGAGCAGACTGACTAAACTCAATGGAACAGGTGAGCTGAAGGTTTATTGATAATGTTCCAGATGTTTGGAAGCTCATTTGTTTGATTTACGATTATTAATTTTTTATTTATTAATGGGTGGTTTGCAGGATTTCTGCAGCCCCTTCATGAAGAAATCGGTATCCCTGCAGCTGTCCCCTTGAATCCTTTCTTTAAAGAAAGGATTCCATTAAAGACAAGATCTCTACGTTTGTGTGATGCTTCCGTTTGAGGAGATGCACTTTTTGGCATTGTCACGTTCTAATGCTAATATAACAGACTATTTTCATTCCTCTGTATTGTTTTATGTTGAAACAGGACGTTTCATCTGGAGGAGGGGGCGTATGTAAAACTGTTTACCTCCGTATTGGTGTTGGGATGACAGATTCATGACGTAAGGTGACAAATTAACTTTAGGGTGTGTGAATGAAAAGGAGAATAAAGGGTGCAGCCAAACGTGTCTCTGAGCTCCTTATTTTGCAGATGAAACTCCGCTTTGCTAAATGGTTCAGAATCTCTTTGTCTTTTAAACCTATAATCCGGAAATAGAGCTCCAGAAAAGGCTCCACATATTTCATCTTCTAGCTAGGCTCTGATAAATGGAAAGCTTTGGTGTTTTTTCCTCCTTAATCTATGACTTCTTTCTTGCAAATTTTCGAGATTTTAAGTCGTAAATTTATTAGATAAAAACTTGTAAATTTGCAAGATTTTTCTCGTCAATTTACGAGTTCAAATCTCGTAATTCAGTCAGACAACTCTTGCAGTAAGAAATATTTATTTGACATTTTCCACATACTTTAGTTGGCATTCACATCTTTTGGTTTGGCATAAGGCTCCGTTCAATTCCATGAGAGATTTCCATAAAACTTTCGGGTAACAAAAACCCCCCCTTACGGAGCCCACAGGTGGAAGCCGGGGAGGAGGGTGGGGCGAAGAATGAGCGCTGAAGGTAAGAAAGAGAATGAGCGCCTGCGCACCTGGGCTTAAATAGGACGCTGAGCAGGTGCATTAATTGACTGAACCGCCCTAGGGTATTAGCTAAGAAACCCTGCTACGAGTCATCTGCCCGAAATACGATTATGAATCGTCATTTCAGTCAGACAACTCTTGCAGTAAGAAATATTTATTTGACATTTTCCACATACTTTAGTTGGCATTCACATCTTTTGGTTTGGCATAAGGCTCCGTTCAATTCCATGAGAGATTTCCATAAAACTTTCGGGTAACAAAAACCCCCAACACTTAATTATCCAGAAGAAGAAAAAATGTGTATGTATAATCAGTGTGTAATAAAATGGGGTGTGTTTTCGGCAGCATTCCATTTCCATTTCATTTCCCAGTATGACTGCTATGTGTGACCCGGCACCATTGACCGTTTGGGCCGCCCCCGTTCGAGTACAGCGCCACGAAGGGAACATGCTATCTAGTGGATCTGCTATGTGTGACCCGGCACCATTGACCGTTTGGGCCGCCCCCGTTCGAGTACAGCGCCACGAAGGGAACATGCTATCTAGTGGATCTGCTATGTGTGACCCGGCACCATTGACCGTTTGGGCCGCCCCCGTTCGAGTACAGCGCCTCGAAGGGAACATGCTATCTAGTGGATCTGCTATGTGTGACCCGGCACCATTGACCGTTTGGGCCGCCCCCGTTCGAGTACAGCGCCACGAAGGGAACATGCTATCTAGTGGATCTGCTATGTGTGACCCGGCACCATTGACCGTTTGGGCCGCCCCCGTTCGAGTACAGCGCCTCGAAGGGAACATGCTATCTAGTGGATCTGCTATGTGTGACCCGGCACCATTGACCGTAGGGTCGCTCCCGTTCGTGGAAACCACTAGAGGAACATACTATCTGAAAGAGAGGGAAAGAAATAAAAGAGGAGCCAACATAAAATTACTCATACCTGATCTTAGAACGTAACTCACTTCCCCAAAAACGCTGTGCGAAACTATAATTTGTACCGCCTAACAACCCGTATGATACAATAACTTAACATCCAATCCAAAGCTTTGATGGCGTATTAGACATGCCGACAGCCATTATTTGAACTTCTATTAAACCAATAACAAGCTTGATGGCCAAACTTCTGCCATTGTGGCAACTATAAATACACGAGCTTAAGTACATCCATTATTTCGAAGCTCCCAACGACAGTACAACGAACGAGCATAGTAGCCATAATTTTCTCCATTCGGCATACCATTATAAGCGCTCAAGGAACATCATTTAATTGAGATCCCAACCAAATATTAAGAACGAGTTCAACGCCCATAATTACCATGCTTCATTGGCATACTACAAATTTGGCTTAAGAACCAAATTCGAGCTCCAGCGCATACTATGATACAACTTAGTACATCCTAATTTTGAGGCTTCCACCCGGCTATAATTTTCTTTTAACATCTATAATCGAAGAATTTACATTCATTCTGCTGTTGACATTGATTGATTAATTCCGTCAGAAGTGTCATTGGAATGCAGAGGAAGTCCACCGCCCCATCACTTTCAGTGCAGCAATAGGTACGTCGAGCAGTCATCGTTGCAGCACCAGATCAAGGAATGCAGGGGTGACATCACTTCCTGGAAACTGAGAAGCCGATCGGGGCGTAGGGGTACTCAGGCTCAGGATGAGGTGCATAGACAAAACAAAGCAGTATTAGTCTTGACAAGAATATATAAAAATCCCAGAAACTGATCAGTTTCGAAATGCTTGAGATAAATGAAATAACAGTGCTTTTAAAGAACAAATCTGAGAAGTGAAATTTAGTAGACAGTTAAAGTAAAGAACCATTGCGGATTTATCGCACCCTAGAAACCATCATGATTACAATTTCCAACAGTGAAATGATAGTGAAATATATAACCTGCACAAAATCTTAACACCAATTTTTTATACATTCCAAGATAAGAAAAGTAACCTTTGAAAGTTTCAGAGGGACGCACCTTCAGGAGGCCATCGAGGAGTAGGTGATGGGAAGAGTAGCCAAAGAGATTTGTAGATGAGGAAGGTCAACATCCCACGTAGCAAAGGATTGCAGCCCGGCTGGATTCGATGCTTTGCATCTGATAATAGTGGTTCCCAAATTGGTGGACAACAAAGTACAGACTACTGAAATTGTAATTAGCCAAGGGCGTCTGGATACTGAAAAAGAGAACTTGAGAGCCATGAGGGATCATAGGTTTTGATAGTATTTTTGCTAGACTGAACCTTAAGCATTTAGAGGCGGAGTATAAGCCACTAAATGGGGAAGCATCTAGCAGACTGTCATCTGCTTAAACAAGGAAGATAGAAGACTGACTTGTGGACACAAGATTTAACTCTTGAACTAAGCTTGACAGCGCAAGTGATATATCTCCTACGGTCAGGGTAGAAATTGCTCAAGGTGTTATTTAAACATTAACCAAGTCAACTGATGACACAATACTGTCATTCACTATTGAAACAGCCCTAATTTAATCTCCAAGGATGAAATAACTGGACGACATCTTATAAATCATCAGAGCTGTAGATTCAGGCGGCCGGACAAACACAAACCACTCTTAAATCTTTTCCCCCAAACCAGAAGGCACAGCCTCAGAGGAACAAGTGGAGGGAGCCTGAAGACACGACAGTCATCATAACATAACTACTCCAAGCATAGAGAGGGAAGGAACAAACGCAAAACACGAAATCCAGAACAGGAACACGGGGCCCAGGATAGAACTACCCAGAACAAGAACACAAGATGAACAGATGACCATAGGACCAAAGCCACAGCAAATGTCAGGTGGCCCAATCATTGACGAATCATATGCAAACCAAAATGAATAAACACGCTGCACAAAAGCCAAAGATGACATAATGGGGAGAGACAAGCAGCAATGAACCATCCAATCCATAGAAGAAAAATAAATCCGGAAGGGTGGAGGACCATACAGTATAGACAACGTGGAACTCAGATTAGAAAATAAATCCCCCCCCACAAGATCCAAAGACCAGGGATACAGAGGAAATTCGGCCACTGAGAAACCATCAATAACTCGCAAAGTGAAGGAGACCCATTGCCTACAAATATCCAGTACAGAGCTTTTGCTAAGAAAGTTGAAAGTATGAGGACTGCCACGGCAGCTGAAAGGCAAACCGACAAACGCGTCGAGCACCAACTGAATGCCAAGAGACGCCGAGAGGCATAGAGGCAGAACAGGGAGAACATCAGCGATAAGACATCCTCAGCGTTATGTCGCGCTCGGAGGAAAATCGTGGAGACAGCCTGGGCAGCTGAAGAAAATATATATACTAATCCTGAAGGCACATGAGGAACCAGGCCACAGATGCCCAAAAAGATGAACTGTGAGGCGCCAAGGGGTCCAGAGCACGTCACGAGAACCTGAACCTTCGAAGGGCCACCCTTAGTGGGGGCTTTGAAAACGATGCCCCGGAAAAAAAAATCTATCACACAGCCCCCACAAACCTCCAGACCAAACCAGAGAAATGAATAACAATAACTGTCCAGCCGAGAAAAAAAGGCAGCGACGAGACTGACACGCTAATGCGGCCGACGCAAGTCCCCGAGCCAGGGCAGGACCTACTGGGGTACACGGAGCAGGGAAAAACAGGCGAAGCAGAACCAAATGCAGAACGTGCGGGGCAACGAACGAGTGATTAAAATGAGCCAAAGACACCGCATAAAAGAGACCAAGCATAAAGAATTAGTCCACAGAGGAGAGACAGGTCCAAGAGACAAATTCACATTAAGACTAACAACAGCTACAACAACGAAGAAAATAAACAGAAGAGCCGCCATAACAATAAAGCCAGCATCTAATTAAAGATAGTCAAGAGTCACCTTCAGCACCTAAAGAACAAAACAGCAACAAAGAAAATGCAAAAAACCACAAATAATTCAGCCAGCACGAGAAACCAGGCCAGACAAGGACCGCCAGCCGTCACAACTACAGAAAAAGACCCCACAACTCCTGAAACAATAACCGGACGACGCAGAATAACAGCAGAAAATGAGTCAGAGTGATCATGGAACAGACCACGAGTCACAAAAACTACAATTCCCAGGGTCCTTAGGGGCGCGACGTCACCATACACGGAAGTAAACAAAACAAGACTCAGCCCAGAAAAACGAACCAGGAAAGACCGCACGCCGCTCACCTGAGAAGACCGGCCGACCACGGCAGACGATAGACCCGGACAGCTCCAGATCCGGGCCCACGGACAACCCGAATACCGCGGAAAGCGCACCCCCGGCAGATGCACGCGACCGCGGCGAAACGAACGCGCTGGGCGCCGTTAGCCGCCTGGAGATCGCCGCTAGCTGCCCGGCAAGAGCCGCAAAAAAGAGCAGACACGGCGAAAACGGAAGCCCACATCAGAAATGGGGAATAACCATCCAAAGGATGGGGGGAATACAGCAAGACGTCGAAGAAAAGGAGCTCGCCGGATCCGCGAGCACGGGGAACGGCGAAGAATGAGCGCTGAAGGTAAGAAAGAGAATGAGCGCCTGCGCACCTGGGCTTAAATAGGACGCTGAGCAGGTGCATTAATTGACTGAACCGCCCTAGGGTAAGCTGTAAACCCTGCTACGAGTCATCTGCCCGAAATACGATTATGAATCGTCATTTACGGTTATGACTTTTTTTCTTGTAAATTTAAGACTTAAAAGTGGTAATTTAAAAAAAAAAGTAATTTATAAAAAAATGTTTTTTGTAACCTGGTCCTAAAACTCTGTCATAAAATGAAGCACTGAGAACTAAAGAACATTTACAAATATTATGTAATACTGTAAAACTCGGAAGCGACATAATTAGCCTGTGCAAGAAGGAGTAAAGCCTGTTGATTGGTTTTTGTGTGTAAACATCTACATAAATGACAAAATTACCCACTACGATTTCTATTTAGCTAAATAATAATTTTAACATGAGACCCCTTAGAATAACCATACATAAAAATGTTTGTGGTGTAATTTTCTTAATTTAGCTATTTTCAAGGGTTCTTCCAGGAAAAATGTCTCATTTAAAAAACAAAGATTCATGTAAGAGGAATGGCATAAAGCTGATAAATACAAAATTTGAGCTCATTATATTTCACAGAGATTTAATCTTTAGCATCCATGACAACGCATCCCAGAAAATTTATATTTATGTTGTTATACTGAAGATAGTCTTGAATAGAAGGCAGAAAAAACTGTAGACAAAAATGTAGTAAAACTCAGATTTCGAAGTACCGTATTTTCCGTACTATAAGTCGCACTTTTTTTCATAGTTTGGCAAGGGGTGCGACTTATACTCCGGAGCGACTTATATTTGAAATAAATTACATTGTTAAATAATTTCACATGTTCGTTATTTTCACTGACAACTGCAAGAGGGGCTCCAGGCTCGGAGTGGTACTTAGTGGTACTTTCATACTGTCAAGTGTGTTTGTGACCTGCATGCTCCCACACTTAAATACAATTTATTTTAATTTAAGTAGTATTTTACTCATAATTATCTTTTTTCAGGTTAACAAATATGTATCATTTCAATACAAACATTTGTATAACATTTTAGAACATTTACCGGTAATTATTATTTTTTCTTTTAACCCAATACAAAGACGTGACATATTAAAAAAAGGAGTCCAGCATTGAGCTTACCAGTAGCCCTTTAAAGTCCAAGTCCCACTCACGCAGTGGTTTTTTGTAAATAAAGCAGGCACGTACTCAGTTCGTTGTGCGTCATGTAGCTATTTAGCCTGTTCTCTAACCCCCTGTTATTTTAAGTTGCCTTTCAAGGTGAGATGTATGATTTTGGTCTAAGATTTTTTAAATAAATTTCCCATCAAAGTGCGACTTATAGTCCAGTGCGACTTATAGTCCAGAAAATACGGTATTCATGACCGCCTGAAACAATCTTATTTGCTTCTTTGACTTTTTTGCACAACTGTCCAATTGACTGGTTCATCAAAATTAGATTTATGAATCCCACTTCTTTCTGTTTCTGCTTCCCTTTATAATTTTAATTTAAAGTGTTCTAGTTTATTTTAAAACTTTAAATATAATGATCTATACCACTCTCTGTTGTGTTATAATAGCACACTAAAATTTAAACAAAGAAAGTGAACCAAATAAAAAAAAAACTCTTGCAAAAATTTAAAAATCCATAGGCAACTAATAAAGCCTCCTATAGACAGACCTATTATCTACACCACTGCAGGATAAACGTTTCAGGTTTTCAATCCTCCAATGAAGCAAGTTTGTGGACTGTGGGAGGAAGCAGAAAACCCGTGTGTGTGTGGGGAGATCATGCAAACTTCTCACAGAAAAAAATCCAGCTGGGACTTAACTATTGTTTAGTTTAGTTCATCTTCAACACTCATGTAACTGTTTTTGATTTAATTTGATTTCTTTTCTGCCTTTTATTTATTATTTTATTTCCTTACCTTAAATTAATTACTAGTAGGTGCATTAAATGCCTATGTTTGTGTGTGTGTGTGTGTGCCTGTTTGTTGTCTTGTAAATTTTAAGTTCTTTTTCGTCTTGTTTTGATTTATGTAAAATTTGCTCAGCTGTATCTGTCGGTTATTTATTTGCTTGTTTTGTTGTATTTTGAGGACCCCCTTGAAAACGAGATGACACATCTCAAGGGGCTTATCCTCTTAACAAATAAATTGAAATTGAAACTATTTTAAACCAAAGTGCAGACAACCACTTTACCATGCAGCCTCCAATTCTACAACTTATAAAACTTATAAATAAAAGGCACAACAATAAATTACATTCTTGACTTGAATGTCAAAGAAAGAAAGAAACTTGCATTCACAATTGGTCTGTTGTGAGCTAAATACTCACAGAGGAGGCTGAGAATGACGAGTCCAGCCAGAAGAAGAACACTCAGCATCACCATGAAAGTAATAACACTGAGATAGCATCTCCTGTTGGACTTGATGGGAGCTAAGGGGGGAAAATTACAACTGAAACCACAATAAAAAAAAACAAAGTAAATTCATTTTGTTTTATCTTTAAATTCAATCTTACCTCGTGGATTTGATTTGAAAATATGGCAGACAGGATCTTTGTCTTCATCATTTTCATAAATGGCTTCCATTATAAGGATGCAAAGTCTAAGAACGTGTGAAACGAATGACAGACTGATGTGTTTACTAAACAACTGCTGCTGCTTCGGGTTATCATTAATACAGTGGGAAGTCAATGTCATGTAACAGTGATATAGCATTTTGACAGGAAGCTTGGGTGAGATAAATCTAAGTGGGGTGACTAAAACAAAACAAGTTCCACTTTTACTTTTTTTTGTGTTATTCATCCTGTCCAACAGCTGAGCAAACAAATGTAAGCTAAAAGCTTCTTGTGTTTCAATAGGGTGTTATGAATCTACAGACAGAAAGTGTATATTTGAATCAAACCCTTTTGTATTTTTGAGGCTAAACTTTGTTATTTATGTTTGCATGCTGTTCATCTCTTGTTGCGGTGAAAAAAAATAAAAGGAGAGAGTGAGATGTTAGAGATGGGGAATAAGGGTACAAAAGAAAGGGGAGAAAAGGGGTTAAAAAAGTTTGAGGATGATTAAGAAGTAGGAGGAGTTAGAATCACAGAGCAACAAGTTGCTGGAGATTCATCATTAATACTGTAAAGCAGTATTCACACCAATCGTGTGTGGTGCTTTCAAGAATGCGCTCTACGCGGTTTCATGAACGCACATTTAGTTGGTGGTGTACACAACGAACCAGCGCCAGACACGCAAGTAGCAGCAGGGAAGTGAATTCTTCTTTTGTGTTTTCACTTTTTACCAACGCTTATCCACCACCTATAACAGGTAGAGTCTCAGAGCAACGCGCGATCCCGGTTGTTCCAGACGCCAAAGCCCAAGATTCTGGTCTATGCCAGATTGCATAGACTTTTCTTTAAAGTGGCTGCTTGAATGTGAGTTGACACTGCCGGTGTGTTTTCCCATTCAGGTCTAGATGTTAAGCGGCTGGTTGGCTCAGTTGACTGCACGCAGGCCTGGCACATGGGAAAAAACCAGTGTTTGGTTCCCATGACGTGGAATAAGATTAATCCAGTGTGGATGTCATGGTCAGAACACGAGACGCCCCCAGATGCTGTAACCCAGAAGGAAGAGGCAGGTAGGTAGAAAGGCAAGTAATGAGTTTTATTTTGAAGAGCCAGTGGATCTTTTTTTTTATTTTTTATTTTATTTATTTAGTTATTTTTTTTAACTTGCCCTGTCCAACAGCTTGGCAAACAGATGAGAGCTGAAGGCCTCTTGTGTTGGACATATTTTACTTTAACAACAGGGGTAAGTAGTCTTCAGACAAACCAGAGGTATTTCTGAATAAACCCCTTTTGTAGTTGAGGCCAAACTTTATTAAATTCCATCATATTTGTTGGACCGGACAGAAAAGGAAAGGAGGGAGAGAGGGATGTTAGAGAGGAGGGGGGGGGGGTTGGAGGGTGATAAAGGGAGAGGGGGGGATAAAACCATGATGCAGCCTAAAGCAACAACTTTACTGGATGTTTATCATTACGGTAAGGTTCAAGTGTAATACACATCTCAAAGGCCGGAGCCTGTCCACACACACATTCAGATGTTATAAACACACCTGCTAGCTGCAAAAATGTCCACATGTCAACATGTACACAATACAGAAATTGTTCACACACGCATACTTATGCCTTTAGACCAACTGGTGTGAAATATTTCATTCATTCAATCATGCAAACTATTAGTGCAAAGGTGAGCTAACACCTGTGCTCAGGTGAGTGTTTATGTTCTTCTAAATGGATGATGGAATGTGAAAAGAAGGAGGGAGAGTGTCAAGCCATCCCCACACCAAGACCCCCGCCGCGGCAGCAGCGGCAGCCAGAACCCCCCAATGCCAAACGGCAGCAGGCAGAGAACAACCACTCCCCGGGCGATCACATCCGCCACCCAGGCCAGGGCCAGCAGGACCACCACGAGGCCCCCAGAGCCAGAGAGCAGGGAGGCATGGGGGGAAGAGAGCACCGCCCCAGCCCAACCAGGGGAGCAGCCCACCGCCGCGCCGGGAGGGCCTAACGCAGGGCCCCACCCGATGAAAGTGCCCACAGCCCCAGACGAGCACCCCATCAACACCCAGGAGATCTGGGCATCCCCCTGCCCCAACCCCAGGTACGAGCCAGGACCCCCCAAGGGAGACCCGCTCTGCGCTTCAGGCAGCCACCCACCCGGCCCACGGTTGGTCCAGGAAGGAGCAAGGCAGGGGACAGCCGACCCCGCCCAGGAGGGGGGCACCCCGGAGAAAAGGGGGCCCGCAAGGGGTGTTGTCAACATAGCCAGACCAGGTTCGGCCACAGTTGGAATGTGGGCGGGGCCCAGCGCCCAGGGGCAAAAACCCGAACCCACCCCACAGGGGGACACCCCCGGCTCAGGTGTAATGTGAACCCCCTCCCCGCGTGGAGAGAGCACCGCCGGGCCCAGGAAACCGGCACCCAGGAGACACCGCTGCCAAGGGCCCAATACCCCCCACCAGGGATGAGGTAGGGGACAGATGGACCTAGGACCCAGCTTCCTTGCAAAATGTGTGTGCGTGTGTTTGTGAGGGTGTATGTGTGCATGTGTGTGTGTTTGTGTTTGAATGTATATTATGAAGAGTAAAACGTGTGTGTACTAAGGGGGTGCAGTTAAAATTGGTGGGTAGGGCACAGAGAGGACATTCCCTGATTACTCACAGTAATGTCCCCTCACCCTCCCCACCAAGGGCCCTACATGTCTAAGGTGCAAATAAAACCGAGAGAGGGGGAGCCCATTCCATACGGCAACCATGGGAGGGGGACCACTGCCAAGTAGCTCCCCCCCCAAAGTGCATCGCAGGCTAAATCCCCCACCCCCTCACCCTAATATGAGATTATATGAGGAAGAGGGTAAATTGGGGACAGCTGGTAGACTGTCCCCCGGTGGTCAAACAGCCCCCCCCAGCCTCGGGGCCCCATCCCCCGAGGCACCGACGCCCCAAGGCACCGACGCCCCAGGCCCAGCACGACCCACCCCACAGAGAGAGAGAGGAGCCAGAAAGCACCCCCCCCCCCCTCGGAGCAAGCCCAGGCCCACACGCCCAGGCGCCGGCCCAGAGAGAGCTCTGGTCAGGCCTCAACGGGACCAAGGCATCCAACCGGCAACTGCCGATTGCCACCAGCGGAGACCCCGACCCGTCAAACCCCAAAGGTCCCGTACCCATGGTGTCCCAACCCCCCGACGAACGGGATCCCCACCAGCCCCCACCGGGCAGCGGAGGCCCCAACCCCCACCCCGCACCACGGCAGAAAGGCAGGGAGCAGCAACGACCAGGCCCCCCACCCCCTAAGTCATGGAGTTAGCTATGGGAGACCAGAGAGACTGAATTCTTTCAAAGTCACTTGAACTTTGGGCTTACATTTTTTCCAAGCTAATATGATCAAAAAGCAGATTTCTGTATTGACTTATATTTATATTTTTCTTGTTTTTCCAATTTATTAAGATGTTTTTTTTAGCAATACAAAGAGTTATGAAAATGATAATTAATAATTCTCCTTCTACCTCGATGGCACTCATGTCACCAAGCACGCAACGTGAAGGGGAAGCCGTGATTGGAACCTTAAGCCAGACTGATAGATCGGCACATACCTGCTGCCAGAGAGCATGGACAGGCGTGCAGAACCACAGGGCATGCATGTAACTATCAGGTAGATTACTGTCACAGTTCTCAAAAATGTCTGAGTTACTGAGACCCATCTTGAACATCCTCTATCCAGTGTAGTATATCCTGTGAAGAGTTTTGTAATGGATTAGCTGCAAATTTGGACTTTTAGTCAGTTTAAAGGTGTTTAGACAAAGTTCTGACCAATAGTTTCCATCTGTGCTGATGCTCAAATCTGCACCCCATTTTGTTATTGGAAGTGAAATATTATTATCTAAATTACATAAAAGTTTGTATATTTTGGAGAGAGTTTTGTTCATTGAAAAGTTAATCAGAGCGGTAACTACATCTGGTAGCTTTAAATCATTGAGCCAGCGGATCTTGATGAGTAAAGAGTTTGGAGATCTGGCGTAGCTGGGACTGTGGCGTGGATGGTAAATGGTAAATGGCGTATACTTATATAGCGCTTTCTACCTTCTTAGGAAGGCCCAAAGCGCTTTACAGTCACAGTCCCATTCACCCATGCACAAACACATTCACACACACATTCACACACTGGCGGCGGCTCCGCTGCCGAACACTGGCGCCAACCTCCCACCAGAGGCAAGGTGGGGTTCAGTGTCTTGCCCAAGGACACTTCGGCACATGGGCGTGCAAGGCGGGAATCGAACCTGCAATTTTACGATCATGAGTCGACCGCCCTACCGCTGCACCACGGCCGCCCGTTGATGGGGGTTTTCAGTTTGTGGTGGGGCTCGGTTGAGTTGAGACTTAGGATCAAGATCTAGGTGTGACAGGAGCATTTGGTTAGCAGCGTGACTAGACTTAATTGGCTGTGACGTGGCTGGAGTTCTTTGCTGTGACGTGGCAGGAGCTTTTGACTGTGACGTGGCTGGAGCGCTTGACTGTGACGTGGCTGGAGCGCTTGACTGTGGCGTGGCTAGAGCCCTTGACTGTGGCGTGGATGGAGCGCTTGACTGTGGCGTGGATGGAGCGCTTGACTGTGACGTGGCAGGAGCTTTTGACTGTGACATGGCAGGAGCGCTTGACTGTGGCGTGGCTGGAGTTCGCGAGGAGCCTTGGGGCTATCAGCTTCTGCTTGAGATGGTGGTTGACTGGTGACTCTCATGGGATGAATGTCCTGAAGCACAGCAAAGCAAGTTTAGCATAGAGTGCCAAAACAAGGGACCAGACATAGCGCTCATGAGACTAAGCACCATCAGGGTTAACGAACTGGCAAAGAATGCTGGAGCTGGATCTCCTTAAGAAGAGCAGGTGTCTTGATGAGGTGAGTAGTCACAGCTGTGAGCCAGGAGCAGAGCTGGGAGGGGGAGGAGCACTGACAGGACACCATGACCGTGGATCCTTAGGCAAGACCTTTCACACTACTGCCTAACTACATATGCAGCACATGAGGGCCCACGTCTGGATTCAACCTGTGCCAGTCTCTATGGTAAAATACAAGGTCGTGTCAGGAAGGGCATCTTGCGTTAAAAACCTACCTGTTCAACTCAGTTGAAGGTGGTTTAGTGTGACAACCCCTGATGGCTCCAAATATCTTCACAAACACTGCTTTGTCACTGTTTTGTTGTGCCGTTGGTTCTGTCATATTAAGTTCTTTTTTTATGTATGCCACTAATCCTGGTCCCCTGCATATTGGATCCTCCACCAGTTGGGTAGCTCGGCTGGGTAGCTCGGTTGGTAAGGTAAAGGGCTACAATGCAGGAATCCAGGGTTCAATGGAGGGAGGGGACTAAACGACCTTAATAAACGACCCTTGACGCAGTAAGGTCGTAAGGTCGTCGGTTGCCCAAGAACCCCCACTGGGTGATCGCTCGCCATTGATATGGTAATGGACAAGCCTGGACTGCTTGATGCTGATAACCTAAATCAGGTGTGTTCAGTAAATCAGGATGTGAAATCACTTAAGTCAGCTAATCAACAGCAAGCTGGTGAGGGAGAGCTGGAAAAGGGTTGAGGCTCTTGAGGACCAGGGTTAGCCACCCCTGCTCTATGGCTAAAGAGAAACAGCAGGTTTTTCCCTAAAATAAATGACTGTAAAGTGTAAAGTTAAAAAAAAAGTCAAGTAGAGT
The DNA here is from genome assembly GCA_023969325.1 of Oryzias curvinotus. Lineage (NCBI taxonomy): Eukaryota > Metazoa > Chordata > Actinopteri > Beloniformes > Adrianichthyidae > Oryzias > Oryzias curvinotus. The sequence continues at coordinate 1,022,269 of CM043726.1, read as the reverse complement.
AACTCAAACATTAAGTCATTCACAAACAGTTGAAGGATGGTACGTATCACTCTGCCTGGCTCCTGACTACAGTTGCTGTAACGCTCCATCAGGCGGTGCAGCTTCATAGTTTACCCAAAGTGCAACATTTTGACACATTTTTGAGCACTGCTCCTTATTACAGAAAATGAATTGGAGGTCAGTAAGTACAGCCAGAATTAATACCAGATTTTTTAGTCCATTATGAACTCAAGCATTTTTAAGTGGACGCCATGGTTTAAAAAATACATTAAGGGTCACTTAATTTGCTCTGATTTATTCTTGGTTAGTTAAATGTACACATTTCTGATCTGCTTATGTTTTTTCATTGCCTTGGAAAAGTTAAAAGATGATTTTTTGTACAGTCTGATTAAAAAGCATTTCTTGTTTAAGTTTGTATCCTGTATGTATTTTAAAGGGTGAAAACCATTGTTGTTATATCTTAATATTAAATATATAAAGATTTTTCAATTAAGTATAATTTCTTCTTTTTCACAGATCCCCTGCATTGTAAAGCTACATGGAACATCATTCCAGACTCCCGGAAATTCATAAAATGCTAACATTTGACCACAGTCTTCCTCTCCTTTATGATCATCAGGTTGACCAGATGCCCAGAACCTGTCAGGTCAGAGAACAAGAGAATTTAATTCAGACAACTTTGTCAACTAAGTATTTGTAGTTGTCAAAGATAGAAGCATACACACACACACTCACACACACTTCTTGATATCAGATGCTTCAGTAATGGTACATCCCATCCAGGGGGTTGTCCTCCATGGCCTGAGGCATTCACTGAGGACATTGTGTCCTTGTCCTTGATCTATTCATACTTTGTCCTCTGCATTTTTCTATACAGCGAGCATACAGTCTCAGATTGTTGGATTCTATATGGAACCCTCCATGTATGGTGAGGAGCTTTCGTGTTATAACATTTGTGGATTGTGTGGGGGCAGAACCCACTGCTCCATAGTTAAATTCATCTAATATATTTCTTCAGTAAACTATTTATACTTGTACAAAAATGTATTTAACTTTACACGTTACATAACAAAATAAACTTAATGACTTGTGCAAACATTTAGTTAATTTTGTTCTGATTGTTTTGAGAAATTCTTTTCTTTTGAGTTCTCTCTGAGTCCTGATGAGGTGACAAAGGGAGGAGCAGGACAAGTTCATGAACATTTGGAGATGATGGAGGAGGAAAACAAACTTGATTATTTGGACAATTGTTTAGACCAGCGGCCCCCAACCACTGGGCCGCGGCACACTTGGCACCGGGCCGCGGGAAATTGTGGCACCAGGACGCACAGAAAGAAATAATAATTTCCATTTTATTGTTTTTTTTCGAAAATAATGTTTTAGTTTGAAAAATGACCGGATTCTCTCTGTTATATCCGTCTCACTTAACGAATGTCAAAGTCGCGACACCAAACATCACGAAAACCCAAACAGCCAAAATGAGCAAAAAACAAACTTCTTTAGAAAGTTGCTTTGACAAGGGGAAACGGTCCAATGAAGGGACAGAGGAGGAACCTGCACCCGCTAAAAAAGGGAAATCTACCTTTAACAGGCAGTATCAAGAAACCTATTTAAAATATGGATTTATCGCCACGGGCAATTCCCACGCACCAACCCCGCTGTGCGTAATACGCGGTGATGGTGGAAACGATGTTGCTCATGTGATGTTCTGTTGTTGGTGTGACGTTACGAGGACACCGCTAATAAAGTTGCACATGATTACACAGTGGAATTATGTTCATTATTATTATTGTTATTATTATTACTAAAGAGAAAATACCACCGTTCCACGGTAAACGTGCCCTGCGTTGCACCTCAACCCCCCCCACTTCCACACACACACACCGGTCCGCACGGTAAACGTGTCTTGCGTTGTGCCGTGACAAAAAGGTTGGGGACCACTGGTTTAGACGATTGTTTGTATTCTTCAAATATGTTGAACTTGTTTTGAAGTTTAAGTTCAGTTTTGTTTGTTAAAGCTTTAAATTACTAGTAATTTATTTCTTTAGTTAATATTTAAGTCTTGAATGTTTTGTATTTGTAGTTCCCTCCCTATTGTGTTATTGGTCTGATCAGCCAGAATAAAATCTCCCTAATGTTTGCTGTTGGGGGGGTCAGTTTTGGTTCAGTTGGTTTGAGCTTTTGTTCCTGACTCTCTCAGTTACATTTTTGTTAAGATGACCTTTTTAAATTTAAGCCTGTGCCATTTTGGTTTTTTTTTGGGTAAAATAAAATCTCTTATTTGAAGGTATTTTTTTTTATCCTCTGGCACAATCTGTAGAGCGGCCCCTGACAATCCTTTTAACTGGAGGAGAGAGGTGGACAGCTCTGAGGGCACAGGCAATGACCAAAGTGTTGCAAACCTGATCTCTATCTTTCGTTCTAACATGAGTCAACAGGCAGTGGCGGTTTATGATATGGGCGAGGTGGGCGGTGGCCTAGGGCGGCATGTCATAGGTTACATTTTCTGTGCCTGCTAAGTTACACACAATAAAATACTAAATTCAAAGAGGTAACTGTAAATTTTTATTCTGACATGCCTGCAGTAGCCAGCACTTTCCTCTCTTATTTTGACACATCAGACTCTTTACATCGCAACCATCTCTTCATCCTCTCCCCTTTCCACACTTATGGTGCGAAAAAAAAAAAAAAGGGATGAAATAACTCAGAGTGAAACAACGTAAAACAGCCACATGAAAAAGAATTAGGCAGAAGAATCACCCGTGCTCAACCCAATTTTGACCAAAGCAGGCAATGGGGATCATTTCCCACAATTCCCTGCTCTGACACAGCAGACCCAACGTGCACGTGACCACGGCCCTCTGCTGCAAGACACTTGCGCCCACACCTCTTTGGGACATAAGTAAAAAAATTTGAGAGGGGGGGCGCAACTCATCGGTGGCTGGGTGAATCACACTAACAGGTGATTATGGAAAGCCATTTCAACATTTAAAAGCTAGACTGGAAGTGTGTTGCAGATATCTGTATTTCAGTTTTGCCTAGTCAAAAAGAACATTTCAGATATCCGCAACTACATTCTTCCTATCCATAAATGTAATTTCAGATATCCTCAAAGATATTTTTCCCAGGACAAATGACATGAATTTCACCATTCATTTGTATGGGGTTTATAATTACAGATATCTAAAATTCAGTTGAAGATATCCACTTTATGAATTACGGATGTCTGTAACTGAATTGTAGATATCTGTAATTCCAGTTTAAGATATCTACAAGTTCCTTTTTAGATATCTTAAATTAAGTTTTGACTAGGCAAAATTACGTTGTAGACATCTATAACTGGAATTATGACTAGTCAAAATGACGTTGTAGATATCTCAAACTGGAGTTAGGGATAGTCATAATTTAATTGTAGATATCTATTATCAAGTTACCGATATCTTGAAATGAAATTTGATTAGAGACATCTGAAATTTGAGATATCTGTAATTTTCATTCAGTCTAGTAAAAATGTAATTACAGATATCTTGAATTAGAGTTTTGACTAGGCGAAATGACGTTGCAGATATCTTTATGCAAATTACGCTTGCATTGCACTTTAGGCGAAGCAGATCGTGTTGTTCTAATCATTCAAATCGGACCTGCTAACTTCTAATTAGCACTGATTAGCACCATGTCGGAGCAGTACGACAGAGTTTTAGGGCCAGTTTACAAAAAAACAAAAAAAAATGTTTTTTTTTTAATTACAACTTTTATCTCATAAATTTACGACTTAAAATTTCGTAAATTTAAGAGACAAAAGTCATAGATTAAGGAGGAAAAAACACCAAAGTTGTCCATTTATCAGCTTGAAGATGAAATATGTGAAGCCTTTTGTGAAGCTTTATTTCCGGATTAAAGGTTTAAAAGACAAAGAGATTCTGAACCTTTCGACGACTCAAAATCCGATTATTTTCAGTGTAGCCATCTTTCCGGGGTTTGGTGTCAGTAAAGCGGAGTTTCATTTGTGAAATAAGGAGCTCAGAGACACGTATGGGTGTAGAGGACCGCTGCAGCCTTTGTTCTCCTTTTCATTCACATAAAATGAAGTTCATCTGTCACCTAACTTTATGAACCTGTCATCCGAAAACCAATGCGGAAGTAAACAGTGTTACATACTCCCCCTCCTCCAGATGAAACCTCTGTTTCAACATAAAACAATAAAGAGGAATGAAAATACAGTCCCTGACAAAAGTCTTGTCGCTTATCCATTTTGTAGAAACAAAAGCGTATAACCTCACTCTTAATGAATCCATTGGTTTTAGAAATGTCTCATATGAAAGCTAAAACCCTCCCAAATTATGTTCAATGAAGTAAAATAAAATTGCTTCACTGAAGAAAGATTGATCATTTAATGAAGGCAAGATGGCAAGATGGCTGGCAAGATGGCTGCCAATGCTTTTCTCAGCCTAAAGGCCTGATTCAATCCATCAAAAATCGCTAAAATATGATGACATCCATCAAAAGTCAAGATATTGGTATTTCTGCTTTATGTATCCACTTTATTCTACTTGATAATTTTGAAAATTAGTAGTTATTGTATCCAGAAAGAAGAGAACTACCGTGCAGCGCATGTCATCCTCTATTGGGACTCGGAGCAAGATGTCCAGTAATACTAAGTTAGCTGCTGAAATTGCAGAAATGAAGGAATCTCTGAACTTCTTGTCAAGGGACATCAGTGAAGTGGTAAAAAATCAGAAAACACTGACAGGTCTCATGGAAAAAGAGATCCAGGAGCTAAAGGCTATCATCAAACAAAAGGATCTAAGGATTGAAATCCTGGAGCAAAAGGTGGATGACTTGGAGCAGAATTTCAGAGCAGATGACCTTCTGCTCACAGGGCTAGAGACCAGACACCAAAGTTATGCCCGGGCTGTTGGCCCAAAAAGTGATCAAGAAGGTGAAGATGCACCATCTGAGGAACAGCACACCCTGGAGCAACAAGTGATCCACTATATGAGAAGTAAAGACATTCATCTGGATAGTCGACACATCTCAGCATGCCACACTCTGCCAAGTAAGGATAAAAAAAAGAAGCCTGCGATCATTATAAGATTTGTGAGCAGAAAGCACAAAGTGGAAATCCTAAAGGAGGCAAAGAAACTGAAAGGCACTGGAGTTTATTTAAATGAGCACCTGACCAAGAAAAACTCAGAAATTGCTTGGACATGTCGTATCCTGAAAAAGCAACATAAAATACAAGCCACCTGGACCAGGAATGGAAAAGTGTTCATAAAACTAAATGGATCACCAGAGCAAGCTAAAGTGGTAGCAGTGAGACAACTGAAAGACCTGGATCAGTACAAATGAAAAACTCTAAAGTTCTATTTTGTTTAGACTCTACTGACAGAATCAGACTGTGGTCTATTCTGTAGAGAGCAGGACTTCATTTTCAGCACAAATGACTGACTCAGTGGTGAGTGAAAACATTTCTAAGTTTGATTATACAGAGCATGGACTTTATGATTTTGATAATGATGTGGATCCAGAGACTCATGTGTTTAATAAGTTCAAGGATACCTGCAGATATTACTGTAAGGAACAACTCAGTGAAGTTAAAACTGAGGGAACATTTTCTGTTATTCATTTCAATTGTAGAAGTCTACCAAGAAATTTTGACAAAATTAAATCTTTTTTGGACACATTTAAAGGAAAATTTAAAGTAATTGCTCTGTCAGAGACATGGATAATGAAAGGGAAGGAAAATAATTTGAAAGTTGAAGGTTATGATTTGTATTTCAATAGCAGAACAAATAGGATTGGAGGGGGAGTTGCCCTTTATATTGACAATGGTTTCAAATGGAAGCCGGTAAAATGTATGACTTCTGCAATAGATGATTTAATGGAAAGTGTTGCTGTGGAAATAGAGTTACAAAAAAATAAAAATATGACTGTTGGATGTGTATATAGGAAACCAGGATCAAAAATTGAAACTTTTAAGGAAAATTTAGAAGATATGTTAAGTAGTCTAAACCAACATAAACAATTAATAATTTGTGGAGACTTCAATATAGATCTCATAAAGCTAGATTCACATTTACAAACATCTGATTTTTTCGATTCATTATATAGTAAAGGACTGTATCCTTTGATTACAAAGCCTAGCAGAATAACAACAACTAGTGCAACTTTAATAGACAACATTTTTACCAATATTTTGGAAAGTCAAAGAAATTGTGGGTTAGTAATTAATGACATAAGTGATCACTTGCCCGTATTTGCTATATTTGACTTCAGGTTGCAAAAAAAGTCAGCAGAAATCCACCAAATATACAAAAGAATAAGGAATGATGAAACTGTGAACGCTTTCAGAAATGATCTCATAAATCAAGACTGGAATGAAATTTATATAGATGATGTAAATGGTGCATATGAGGCTTTTCTGAAATGTTATTTAGATCTTTACAATAGACATTGTCCAGAAGTTCTAAGTAGACCTAAATCTAAAAATAAAAGAAAACCCTGGATAACAAAGGGCCTACAGAATGCTTGTAAAAAGAAAAACAAACTCTATAAGGACTTTTTAAACTTAAGAACAGCAGCAGCTGAAAAACGTTATAAGGTTTACAAAAACAAGTTAACAAATGTATTGAGACAAGCTGAAAATAAATATTATCATAGGATTCTGTATGAAAATAAACATAACTTAAAGGCTACGTGGAATATTCTGAATAAGGTCATAGGAAATAAGTCAGGATCAATAGAACTACCTCACTTCTTTCTTAAAGACAATGTGGTCATTAAAAAGCAAGAGGACATGGCAAATGAATTCAATTCATTTTTTGTAAATATAGGACCCAATTTAGCAGAAACTATTACATGCAATATACAAGCAAAAGATAGTATTAAAAATAAAAATTGGATTTCCCAATCTATGTATTTATCTGATGTGACTGAAAATGACATTTTGACTACAGTATACAAACTAAAAAACAAGACCTCAAAGGACAGTGATGGGATTGACATGAAATTAATAAAAATGACCATAGATTGTGTTGTAAAACCACTACATCATATCTTTAATCTTTCACTTAAATTAGGAATTTTTCCTGAGAGGATGAAAATAGCTAAAGTTATTCCTTTTTTCAAAAATGGAGACAGACATACGTTTAATAATTACAGACCAGTATCATTACTTTCTCAATTTTCTAAAATTTTAGAAAAGTTGTTTGTTAACAAACTAGACAGCTTTATTGAAAAAAATAAATTGTTAAGTGAGAATCAGTTTGGGTTTCGTTCTAACAGGTCTACAGATTTGGCTATAATGAAAATAGTTGAAGAAATTTCAACAGCAATTGACAAAAAGAAATACACAATAGGAGTTTTCATGGATTTAAAGAAGGCTTTTGATACCATAGATCATTCTATCTTGATTTCTAAATTATATGCATATGGGGTTAGAGCAGGGGTCGGGAACCTATGGCTCGCGAGCCACATATGGCTCTTTTGATGGTCACGTATGGCTCGCAGACAAATCTTTATTTATACCATTTTTTTTTTATTAGACCAGTCCTTCTCGTGCGCGATGCGATGCCAGAGGGGCGCGCAGTAGTAGCGGTGCTTGGAGAGAAAAATCTGCGCCAGCACTCAGTTTACTATTATCTACTATTTCACAGAGTTTATTCCAGCAGGAAACCTATTAATTGCCGTGCCTAAACCTGCGCGCTCCCGTCTCTGAGAAAGAGCGCGCAGATGCGGGGACGGGATGTGAGGAAGAAAGCAGAGGGTGGGGGGCATCCCCACCCTCTGCTTTCTTCCACAGGCAGCAGGTGAATCGTGCTGGGATTGTAAAAACTTAAAACCCGCTGCCCGTCACTCACTGCAGTGTGTGTGTGTGTTTGTCTCCACGTCTGCATGTGAGTCTTTGTCACATCTACAGAACATTCAGACCTACGATCACGTTTAAAGTCTCAACGCCTGCATGAAGCTGAAACTCACCACGTATCAACCAGACTAGACCATCAGCAAAACCACCACGAGAAATACTCATCATTTATTAGCAACAGCATAACGATGTTATTAAAAAGAATCCACAGACTTATTGTACTTTAAAAGTGTTGAAATTACATCAAATGCTCACATTCACTTGTATTTTTAGTTTTAAACATATTGTTGCGGACTGAGTTGGGTCCGCTGTTGGGCCGCGTTAAAAGTTCTGGAGTTCATCAAACGCATCAAGCAGAGATCTGATTGGCTCTCAGTTCTGTCCCTCAGCCTGTTGTTAGGTAGTTTGGACCAATGGGGTTCAGCTATGGGCCGAATAAGGGAAATAGGAGGGCTGGAGCGGGAGGGGGGAATATAAAGTGGGAGAAGCGCTCTCGTCTTAGCGGGAGAGATTGAGGAGTTACTGTATTAATTTTTACGGCGTTTGCTGCGGTCTGTAGTAACCAGAATAAAGAACCTTAAAAGAAGTTAAGTCTCCGTGCCTCAGTGTGGGACAGGGACGCTACATTATTGTATGGCTCTTTCGAAATTACATTTATAAATATGTGGCGTTTATGGCTCTCTCGGCCAAAAAGGTTCCCGACCCCTGGGTTAGAGGAATTGCCCTGAACTGGCTCACCAGTTATTTAAAAAACAGACAACAATATGTGCAGTTTGAAGGTAAGAAGTCTGATCTTCTGAATATTATTTGTGGACTCCCACAAGGCTCAATTGTAGGACCTAAACTTTTTATTTTATATATAAATGATATTTGTGATATTTCTAAGTTGTTACAGTTTGTTTTATTTGCTGATGATACAAACTTTTTTTGTTCTGGGGATGATCTGAAAACCTTAGCTAAAAGTATTGAAATGGAAATGATAAAACTCAAAATGTGGTTTGACTACAATAAACTATCTTTGAATCTAACTAAAACAAAGTTTATGGTGTTTGGTAATAAAAACAGAACAGAAGTGACTTTGTCCATTGACAACATAAACATAGAACAGGTGTCTGAATTTAAATTTTTAGGGGTTATGTTGGACGACAAATTAACATGGAAATCTCATATATTTTATGTAAAAAATAAAGTAGCCAAGAGCCTTTTTGTTCTGAACAAATCTAAATATGTTTTACCATGTCATATTATGCACATGTTATATTGCTCTTTGGTTTTACCTTATTTTACATATTGTATTGAAGTGTGGGGAAATACATATGAAACTAATATAAGGCCCTTAATTCTATTACAGAAGAGAGCTATTCGAATTATTTACAAAGCTAATTTTAGAGATCACACAAATGAACTTTTTATTAAGTCAGGCTTATTAAAACTTAAAAATTTAATTGAATTGCAGACCTTATTAGTTATGTTTAAAGCCAGAAACAGAGATTTACCTGAAGACTTACAAAAGCTTTTTATTTTTACCACAGGCGATGAAAATCATAGGAGAAAATTTGATTTCAAACAACAGATTGTTCGAACAACATTAAAGCAAAAGTGTTTGTCTATAGTAGGGGTAAAAATGTGGAATTCCCAGGAGAATCAGTTAAAAAGTTGTCAAAATATTATTCAATTTAAACGGATGTATAAAGCTAAACAAATTAGATTGTACAAACTTGACTGTTGAATGGAATGTTTGGAATGTATGTATTAAATGAATGGAATGTATATACTGTGTAGTGGAACTGTACATTGTGAAATCTGAGTACAGGTGATGGTGTGAGAAATGTAAATGTAATGTTTACAAGGGAGCAGATAATTATAAGAATTGTGTTCTTCAATTCTGCTCCCTTCCAATCATGAAAAGTTCAATATGTAAGAGAAACATGTAAACATTTGAACATTAATTTTCATGAAAGGAACAAATAAATAAATGAAATGAAATGAACACAGAAAGGTCACATTTTGGCAAGACAAAAGTTTTGTCGCCTACAGAGAGTAATGTGAAAATTTAACGAATAATTTACTTCAAAAACAAAAATATGTTGCATAACATCAGTGAATTAAGTAGTGCTACTGTGAGATCCATATTTAATATCTTGTATGACTTCCATGAGCTTGAAGGACAGCATCCATGCGGTTTGACAATGATTCATACAATTTATGGATGTAGTCATCAGGAATAGCAAAGAATGCAGTCTTCCATGCCTCCCAGAGTTCATCAAGATTCTTTGATTTCGTCTTCCATGCTTCCTCTTTCATTCTACCCCAGACATGCTCAATGATGTTCATGTCTGGTGACTGGGCTGGCCAGTTCTGGAGCACCTTGATCTTCTTCGCCTTGAGGAACTTTGATGTAGAGATGGAAGTATGGGATGGAGCACCATCCTGCTGTAGAATTTGACCACTTTTATGGTTGGGAATGTAAGAGGTAGCTAATACTTGTTGATATTTTAGGCTATTGATATTGCCTTCCACCCTGCAAATGTTTCGCACACCCCCATACTGGATGTAACCCGAGACCCTGATTTTTCCGCCACTAAGTTTAATGTTTTCTGGGTGAATCTTGGGTCCATGCGGGCTCCACTTGGTCTCCTGCAATATTTGCGGTGGCTGTGATGTAATTCAACTGAAGACTCATCTGAGAAATCCACCTTCTGCCACTTTTCCAGCGTCCATCCTTTTAGCAGGCTGTGGGCCTTGGCAAATGCCACACGTTTTTTCAATTGCCTTTTGTTTAGTGCTGGTTTCTGGGCACTGATTCGACCATGGAGGCCATTTTGAGACAGAATTCTACAAACTGTTCTGGTTGACACAGGGACTTGAGGGGACCAGGCCTGGTGGAGCTCTGCTGCAGTGGAAAAGGGGCTGGCCTTGGATTTTCCAACCAACAAACGGTCCTCCCGAGCAGTTGTATGCGGGGTCTGCCGGACCTGGGCTTGTCAAAAACATCTCCAGTCTCTTCAAATCTTTTTCTTATTCTTTGTACTTGACGGTGAGACACATTAAAGGTGTCAGCCACCTCAGCAGTGGATCTGGTCTTCAGCCTCTTGATAATCAACGCTTTGGTCTCAGGGTGAATCTTAGGCATGTTGTCAGAGGTCAAGTTGCAGTTGATGTGAAGGCCTGGTGTGCTGGGGTTCTTTTTATACACACCCACTAATTGATTGATCAGTAATTGATCACAGGTGAGGCTGTAATCTAGGATTGGGGGCATCATATGACAGGGGAACAAAACTTTTGTCTTGCCAAAAAGTGACCTTTCTGTGTTCATTAAATGATCAATCTTTCTTTAGTGAAGTAATTTTATTGTACTATATTGAACATAATTTGGGAGGGTTTTAGCTTTCATATGAGACATTTCTAAAACCAATGGATTCATTAAAAGTGAAGTTATACGCTTTTGTTTCTACAAAATGGATAAGCGACAAGACTTTTGTCAGGGACTGTAAGGGACCATATGATTGGCTAAAAGCAAATCTGCCTGCTTTGTTGATGAGTTTGATTGACAGATTTACTAGCCAATGGTGACATTAGTTGACCTGCTCCGTCAGAGGAGTCTCAATATTCACCGTAGAAAAATCTCTCACAAATGTGGGGAGATTCGCAAATGAGAGCGGGGTTTTGAATGCACATTCTGCAATTCGAATGATCTTTAAGTTCACATGACATGTGTACCTAAAAATCATGTTTGTGAAGCACCTACTGTGCATTTCTGATACATTTATTGTGAATTTTTGAAATGTTTTTGTGAAACACAGCGTGCACATTTTGTGAGAAACACTTATTGTGCATTTGTAAAACATTCAGTGTGCATGTGTGAAACACATTGTGTGTGTTTTTGAAACACAGGGTGTGCATTTGTGAAACACAACGTGTGCATTTCCAAATTTATTTAGCACGTTTGCATAAAATGACATTTGTGAATCGAAGTCTCTAATGTTGTTCAGTGGGCCGGACCAAACTTGGAGGTGTGCCGGATCCAGCCCGCGGGCCGTAGTTTGCCCACCCCTGCCATAAAAGGATGAACATGGTCAGCATAATCCTCAAGTAGGCTGTGGTGTTGAAACCATGCTCAATTGGCAGTAAGGGGCCTAAAGTGTGCCAAGAAAATATCCCCCACACCTTTACACCACCACCACCACCACCCTAAACTGCTGATACAAGGCAGGATGGATCCATGCTTTAATGTTATTGATGCTAAATTCTGAAGACCAGGGCCGGCCCTGCATGTGGCACAGATCGGATATGACCGGTGAACGTGTAAGCAGGAGAAAAGCGCATGGATTCCGATTTTCTCAGATCGGATACAGGCCTCATTCATATGTGGAAATATATACGAATCGGATACATGCATTTGCGTGTGCCATGTAAGCAGACAAATCGGATATTCCCCAGTAAATGCGAGTCATCCGTCAGTGACGTCAACTCAGGACACCACCGACTGAGGTCACATGACTTATTATAGTTGCTTTTGTGCGCTGATTTTGCTGTTTGAGGACAGCTGGAGCCCAATCAACGTGTTATCTTTCAGCCTCAGGCTTCAGACTGTAGTCGGAAATCGCTGTTATTTCCGGTCCGGTCCCGGTCGGGACGCAAACGGTAACTAATCAAGTGGGACACGTTGCTCTGGAACAGGCTAGAAGCCGTTTATTTCTTTGCTTGGATCAAACTGTTAGTACAGCACAACGTCTGCAAACACTTCCTTATTCAAAACTCAGCGAGAGTACATAAGCCGGCAGAGCAGCTCTTCTTTTTCCTCTCCCGCACATCCCCTCTCGTGGGCCTGCGTCATCCTGGAGCGCCCAAGGCAACACCTCCTTCCGTTGCTGCGTTGCCTCCATGACAACCGCAGTCACACAAAAGAAACACAACAAAAAGGGGAGGGTTTCGCCATGCTAAACGTTTGCCGTTTGGACCAACATGCATCTTCTAAATGTGCTTTTCTTACTGCTCTGAGTATTATTAAGGGCCTGCTCGCACTTAATTTTTTAAATCCGTACAGTCAGTGCTCAGGTCCCCGGACGGTGCTACGTTATGTAGTCCTCAGAACGTCTACGTTTGATAGTTTCAGCATTGTATAGTGTAAATGCAAAATTGGATACGGGTCACTTTTAAAAGATGATGTAAGCAGGTCATCAAAAAAAATCGGATAAAGTCAGAAAATCGGATTTGGGCATCAAGACCTGCAGTGCAAATGCAGCTAGAGTCATCAGAACAGGCAATATTTTTTTCCAGTCCTCTATGCCTGTGAAAACTGTAACCTCAGTTTCCTATTCTTGGTTGACAGGAGTGGCACCCAATGTGGTCTTTTGCTGCTGTAGCCCATCTGCCTCGATGTTGGACGTGTTGTGCGTTCAGAGATGCTGTTGCTAAATAGCATTTATTTGTGTAGCGCTTTTCTACCTTCCTTTAAGACCCAAAGTGCTTTACAGTCATAGTCCCATTCACACATACCTCAGTTGTAAACAGTGGTTATTTGACTTTCTCTTACCTTTCTATCAGCTGAAACCAGTCTGGACATTCTCCTCTAATCTCTGACATCAACCAGAGATTTACGTCAACAGAACTGTCACTCACTGCACTGGATATTTCCTGTTTTTCTGACCATGTTCTGTAAATCCTAAAGTTGGTTGTGGGTGAAAATCCCAGTAGATCAGCAATTTCTGGAATACTCGGTTTCAAAGTCACTTAAGTCAATTTTCTTCCTTATTCTGATGCTCGATTTGAACTGCAGCAGATCGTCTTGACCATGTCTACTTGCCTAAATGCATTGAGTTGCTGCCATGTGATTGGCTAATTAGAAGTTTGTGTTGAGCAGTTGGACAGGTGTGCCTAGGTAAGTGGCTGGTAAATGTTGTTAGGTTTTTGAGACAATGTAGGGAATTAAAATTAATTAAATATATGAAAGTAGTTTCAAATGCCTTACACAGGCAAAAGTGCAGTTAAAATAGAGCAGAGCGCTCATTTGGGCTGTGTTCCATTTTTACATGGCAGTAGGGCTGCAGCCACACTCCAAAGATCTGGTCTCACTAGATATATTTTAAGAAACAAGCAAAACCTATTAGCAAAGCAGGTATCATTGAGATTTTTTTAGAAAACAGATTTTGTAAGAAAACAGTTTAGGAGCTTTTCAAATGGGTGTTTCAGGAAATCTGCATCCTGAAACCGTTTATTTGCATCCACTGGATCCATGGGTGGTACTGCAACATCCTAAGTGCTCATTGACTCATATCAACACCTTGCTGCACACTTACACAACACGCTTTAGTTTTCTAGGCTTGGCTTTTTTGAACTATTTTCTCTTTAACATCAGTCAATAAAATAATCCTCCCACAACTCTACAAAACTGAGAGATGCCCATGTTCTTATACAAGTAAATTATTTGAGCAGCTTTGTGATCCAGCTCAGATGTGGTTGTTTCAGCAGATCATGTCCTCAACTCCCTGACATGTGTTACATCAGTTTGTTGTGATCAGTGGATATTTGCCTGCAATTTGCTTATCTCAGCAGCACCTGTTCTTTGTTCCCTTGGCCCAGGAGAGTGTGTCGTGTTCTGCTACAGATGAGGAACGAGTACAAGCATGTTACGTCCCACCCGGAGGGAGGGAGAAAATAGGTAACATAAAGAAATAATATTAAGCCGGTAAGGGTTGACTGGCTGTCAGTGCAGCCGTTTATTTTAAATGACAGCTGCAAAAAGTAAAGAAGGTGACAAACGTAAATGCTCAGGCACAAATGCAATAAATAACCAAAAGACAAGTTAACTAGATGGACACCAGTCGACACATTAAATGCCAAACAAAAATCCAAAACACAGATCACAGTCAGAGGGGAAAAACCAGGCCGTTTTCACAGGCTCTAATGCCCAGTTCGACAGCAGGGGGCCAGCTGACTAAACGGATTCCTCTCAGGAATTCAGCTGCCCACTGGAACATGGTCTGCTTGAGGCTTTTATGCTTCCCGCCCAGCCTGGTGATTGGAGGAGGGAAAAAGCTGCAATCATCTCCTGCAGGAGGTGACGTCAACTGATGTGGGGGAGGCTTCTGCAGAAGACACACAACCACACACACAACAAACACATACATGCAACACACACATACACACGAAAAGGCCTGGGGCCGTAACACCCCTCCCCTTAAGTTTCAAACCCGAAAATCGAAGGGTTTGTAACCAGAACCACCAAACAAAGTTAAGTGTGTGTGTGTGACATTACCAAAAAAATGGAAAACCGGAATCACCCGGACCTGGACAGTGCATCTGCTAACAGGTTCTCTGTACCTTTTTTGTGATGGATTTGAAGGTTGTAGTCCTGCACCAACAAAGCCCAACGCATGAGACGCTGGTTGTGATTATACATACGAGATAGAAAAACAAGTGGGTTATGGTCAGTGCGAACAACAACCGGCAGAGAACTACATCCCACATACACATCAAAGTGTTGAAGTGAGAGCAACAATGCCAAAGTTTCCTGTTCTATGGTGGAATAGTTTTGCTGGTGTTTGTTAAACTTTTTGGAAAAGTAACAGACCGGATGTTCAACGCCATCTGCATTCTCCTGCAGAAGAACTGCGCCAACACCCTTCTGGCTGGCATCAACTTCCAGCAGAAAAGGGCGAGAGGGGTCTGGTGCGGCTAGAACAGGTGCATGACACAATAAAGACTTCACACTATTAAACGCATGCTGGCATTCGGGGCTCCAAGAAAATCTTACCTTTGGACTCACCAAATTGGTAAGAGGACAGGCGACAGATGAAAAATTTCTGCAAAAGTTCCTGTAGTATCCTACCATACCGAGGAACCTACGCAAGTCACGACGGGTGGTAGGAGCGGGGAAGCTCAAAATCGCTTCAACCTTGGCTTCCAAGGGTCGAACTTTTCCCTGCCCTACTTGTCTCCCCAGATAAGTAATGGTAGCTTTTCCAAATTCGCATTTGGCTAGGTTGACTGTGAGTGACGCCTTTTCCAACTGGGAGAATACTGTGTGCAGCATCTCAACATGCTCCTCCCAGGTTGAGGAGTAGATGACTACGTCATCCAGATAGGCGCTGCAGTTTTGAAGGCCAGCAAGTACGATATTCATTAAACGCTGAAAAGTGGCTGGCGCATTACACAATCCAAATGGCATAACTGTATATTGTAGAAACGTGTCAGGAGTAACGAAGGCTGGAACTTCTGAGGCACGCTCTATCAAAGGGACTTGCCAATATCCTTTTAGAAGGTCAAGCTTGGTTACAAAGTTCGCATTTCCAATATTGTCAATACAGTCATCCATCCTAGGAAGAGGATAGGAATCGAGAACTGTGACCGAGTTGACTTTTCTGAAATCTGTAATGAACCGAGGGGTTCCATCAGGTTTCTTTTCAACCAAACATGGAGAGCTCCAGGGACTGATGCTGGGCTTTGCAAGACCATGTGTTACTAAATAGTCAGTTTCCTGTTTCATGAGAGTTCTCTTTTCAGGATTAACACGGTACGGATGTTGCTTTATTGGTTTATTTGATTTCACGGCAATGTCGTGTTTAAGAACAGTAGTGGAAGTTGGTACATCACTGAAAAGGCATGTGTATTGTGAAACACAGGCCAAAACGTCACGTTTCTGGGCCTCCTCTAAATGGTTAAGTTTGGCAGGAAGAACTTTAAGCATCTCAGAGTTAGACAGTCTAGCACAGGAGCGAGGTGAATTAGGAATGCGCAGACTGTCATCCTCCTTAGGTTCTTCAGGCTTATCTGGCTGTACAGTGACTGCTGCAGAAATCTGTGGAGTTGGATTCACAATGGGCTCTGAAACTTCCCGTGAGTGATATGGCTTCAACATGTTGATATGACAAACGCGAGCTTTACGCCGCTTGTCAGTACTGCCCAGGAGGTAATTATTGTTTTTCAACACTTGTTGTACTTCAAGTGGACCAATGAACTTTGCAGACAAAGATGAACCCAAAACCGGAAGTAAAGCAAGCACCTTGTCCCCTGGTTGAAACTCACGCTTCACAGCGACACGGTCATGTCTTTGTTTCATTTTAAGTTGGGAGTTGACCAAACACTCTTTAGCGAGTTTGTTGGCACAGCGTAGCCGATCATTAAATTCACGGACGTAGACACGCACACTTCTCCTTTTGTCCTCCACTGGCGACAAGAGTTTTTCTTTTAGCGCTTGAAGTGGTCCTCTGGGAGTGTGGCCAAAAACTAATTCAGCAGGGCTGAATCCAAGTGACTCTTGAACAGACTCACCTGCAGCAAACAAAACAAAAGGGATGCCCTCATCCCAATTTTTCTTTAACTCTAAACAATATTTCCGAAGCATAGCTTTCAGAGTTTGATGCCAACGCTCTAGTGCGCCCTGAGACTCCGGGTGGTACGCACTAGATGTAATATGAGTTATGCAGAGGGTTTGGATGACCTGTTTAAACAAACCAGATTTGAAATTCGTTCCCTGATCAGTTTGAATTGTTTTAGGCAATCCAAAAGTAGAAAAGAATTTTGTAAGAGCTTTAATGACAGAACGAGTGGTTATTTTTCGCAGCGGTACTGCCTCAGGAAAACGTGTGGCTGCGCACATTATGGTGAGCAGAAACTGGTTACCGTTTTGGGTGCGAGGCAATGGGCCAACGCAGTCCACAATGACGCGATCAAATGGATGTTCAATTACGGGAATTGGTTGTAACTGTGCAGACGGGATTTTCTGGTTTGGCTTTCCAGCCATCTGACAGACATGGCAAGTTCGACAAAAGCGTACGACATCCTGTTTAACGCCTGGCCAGAAAAAATGTTTTACCAGAAGTCGATAGGTTTTTGTCACCCCAAGATGCCCTGACCACTGGCTTTCGTGTGCCAACGATAGTACTTGCGCGCGATAACTTACAGGCACAACGATTTGGTTTACAGTTTGCCAGGGTGCAGTTTCAACAGCAGATGGAGACCATTTCCTCATAAGAACGTCATTATCCAGATAGTACCCTGATTTTTCTTTGACAAGTTGCTCATCACTCACCACCGTGGAGAAACATGTGCGTAGAGTTGGATCAGCTCTCTGCTCGGCGCACAGCCGGGTGCGTGTAATGGGGAGTGCGGGCTCTGAACGCTCCGAATCAGATGAATTGTCGGCGGGAGCTTCCACCTGTGCTGGAGGAAGACAAACAGAATTAGCTCTGTTCTGAGAGTGTTCATCTCCTGAAAGGGCTGAAATAAGAATGCTGTCAGAGAGGTCAATGTCGGCATTTCTACGGGCCTGCGCTCGCGTCACAGCACAAGCTGGATACAACTTGCGCTCCGTTTTGTCTGGTACGTTATGGTCATGAAAATCTGCAAGGGGCTTTTGTAAGACTTCCAGATGCGGCACGACTTTACCGCCGGCTACATCATTTCCCAGTAAAATAGCGACCCCTTTCATGGGTAGTGCAGGACAAACAGCCATAGGGAAAATGCCAGATATTAAATCAGACCTCAGGTGGACTCTGTGTACGGGCCGAGGAGTGTACTTCATGCCAATTCCACAAAGTATGACGTCATAGTCACAATAAGAACCTGCTGCAAAGGTTAATGTGTTTGCTAAAATCACAGTTTGTGATCCACCTGTATCTCTCAAAATACGCACAGGACGCTCATCCGTGCGCTCACCACTCAGTGAGACAAAACCTTCGAATACGAATGGTTCAAAACAGGAGTCGGGAGTTTCCGCGCATTTAGCTGACACCGGATTTATTGCACCGACACCTTTTGGTCTAGCAGGACTTGGTGGACTACGTTCAGTTTTATTTTTCAGAAGAACACAGTCAGCGATCACATGTCCAAGTTTGTGGCAGTAATAACACTCACGTGTTTCTCTGTTAAAGTGTGTCTTGGTTCGAGCTGGCTGTATTACAGCTGCAGCTCTTGGGTGGTTCGCTAATGTTGGGAAGGTTGTTTTGTGTGTCAGCACATACTCATCAGCCAGCACGGCCGCTGACGTAATAGAAGTGACTTTTTGTTCATTTAAATACACCACAACACGATCAGGCAGACTTCTTTTAAACTCCTCTAAAAGAATAAGGTCACGGAGAGAAGCGAAATCATCCACTTTGGATGCCGTGCACCAGCGATCGAAAAGAACACATTTCTCCCGAGCAAACTCCACATGAGTTTGTGACAAAGATTTTTTCTGCTGTCGGAACTTCTGGCGGTAGGCTTCAGGCACTAGCTCATAGGCCTGTAAAACAGCCGTTTTAACCTTATCATAATTTAGACTGTCTTCAAGAGGGAGCGATGCTACGACCTCCTGAGCTTTTCCACACATTTTACAGTGGAGCAGTAATGGCCAAACATCACGGGGCCAGTGTAACGTGCCAGCAATGCGCTCAAAGGACGCAAAATACGACTCCACTTCACTCTCCCGAAAAGCGGGCACAAGTGGAATAAATTTACTTACGTCAAGCAGCGTGGTGGAAGATCCAAGGAGGGGAGGGTTTGCGCTGTCAACTGAGGACACCGGAAGCTGAGCCTTCGCCTCCAGCTCCAGCTGACGGATCCTGACAGCTGTCTCAGCCTCAATTTCCAAACGCTTAATCTCCAGCTGCATCTGGCGGGTTTGCGCCTTTTCCTGCGCTTCAAGTTGCAAACGGGCGAGCCGGACTTTCAGTCGCGCATCATCCCGCGACCCACCGCTGCCTGGAGAGAGCGGATCGTAGCGTGGGAGGCTGAAGGGTGGTTTTCCCCGTTCGGGCCTCTCATCGCTCTCTAGCACGGGAGATGTCTCCGCATGCACACGGTCACCCATGTGCGGGGCGCCGCTGCCACGCTCGCGGCCACCTCTCCCCGAGGCGCCGTCCGCGGACAACACAGGCACCTCAGTGACAGGCAGACGAACCACGCCCATTCTCATCAGATCACCCACCAAGAGATCCTTAAGAGCCTGCTTGTTAATAGGTTTTGAAAACGAAACGCCAAAATGACTCGCAATTTGCTCCAAATCGCACTTGCGGCACGTATCTAACAAAGATAAGGATGGGTGAGCAATGAAATGCTCCAGACTAAAGCCAGTCGCCATGGTTTTCACCCCTTTACAGGTAATGCGTACGTGGCACAAACGGAACCGCAACAAGGACACGTCAGCACCCTGCACAGCTGCCCAATATACAAACAGCAAAACAAACAGCCACGTACCCTATAATTATCCCGGACGAGCCCCCACTTATGTTACGTCCCACCCGGAGGGAGGGAGAAAATAGGTAACATAAAGAAATAATATTAAGCCGGTAAGGGTTGACTGGCTGTCAGTGCAGCCGTTTATTTTAAATGACAGCTGCAAAAAGTAAAGAAGGTGACAAACGTAAAGGCTCAGGCACAAATGCAATAAATAACCAAAAGACAAGTTAACTAGATGGACACCAGTCGACACATTAAATGCCAAACAAAAATCCAAAACACAGATCACAGTCAGAGGGGAAAAACCAGGCCGTTTTCACAGGCTCTAACGCCCAGTTCGACAGCAGGGGGCCAGCTGACTAAACGGATTCCTCTCAGGAATTCAGCTGCCCACTGGAACATGGTCTGCTTGAGGCTTTTATGCTTCCCGCCCAGCCTGGTGATTGGAGGAGGGAAAAAGCTGCAATCATCTCCTGCAGGAGGTGACGTCAACTGATGTGGGGGAGGCTTCTGCAGAAGACACACAACCACACACACAACAAACACATACATGCAACACACACATACACACCAAAAGGCCTGGGGCCGTAACAAAGCAGAACCAGAATACAAAGGAGCTTTCTTCTCTATGATACTCGATGGGCAAAAGTTAGCCTAAAATTCAGCAGGGATTGCTAAAAGAAAATTCACTGTTTTAGCTCTTGTTTGTTTTAGCGTATCATCAGTGTTTTGTGATGTTTAGGATTTTCTCACAAATGATCATCCATCCATCCATCCTCTTAACCGGTTTCAGGGTCATGGGGCTGCCAGAGCCTATCCCGGCTTCTCGTGGGTGAGGGCAGGGTACACCCTGGACAGGTCACCAGTCTCACTCAAGGCCACAGTCACACACCCACATACACTCGTATTCACACCTAGGGACAATTTAGAGCAGGGGTGTCCAAATCCAGGCCTCGAGGGCCGGCCTCCTGCTGGTTTTCCAGAAACCCTCCCTTTATCTGCTGTTGATCGGGTGTGTTTAGCCAATAAAGAGCTTCAACGGCAGGTTGATTGGAAAACATATAGGACACCGGCCCTTGAACCCTGGAATTGGACACCCCTGATTTAGAGTAACCAATTAATGCATATTTTTGGACGGTCCCCAGAGAAAACCCACACATGCATGGGGATAACAAGCAAACATGCAAAGGATCATTAACTTCAAAATCATGTGATATTTCTTATTTGTTTTCAAATAGATAAAACTGAATATTTTTGGATTTAGTTTTGCTCTAAATCAAACTGCTGTAGCTGCAAATGCAAAACAGAGATAATTCCAGGTGTCGTCATTTTTTCTTATGTACCGACATAATAGTGGATGGTGATGGGTTCCTTTCATGTTTTGAAACGCATTCATAGAACTGCATCAACAGAATGCAAAAGTAAGACACCTCATAAGCTCAGCCTCCTGTGAGTCCTGGGAGTATCCAAAGATCCAGCAGACAAGTTCAGATGAAGTAGATTCTTCTGTCAGTAGGTCTGATCAAATGGGTTTGCATGAAACCTAAAGTCTAAAGTCAAACTTTGCAGAAAATAGCACCATAATCTCTAGAAATAACCCTGCAGGTTGGTTGGATATGGAACATGGTTTAACACCTACACTTTTAGAAGAGTCAAAGGGTAAAAAAAAGGTGCTGAAGCTAAACTGGACATTTTTAGTTTCCATGTTGCTAATAGCAGCAGAAGAATAGACTTATGTGAGGATTAAGTGCTTTACTATGTCACTAATCCTGGTCTCCTGCATATTAGATCCTACACCACTAGTTCCTGACATTTTAAAGCACAAATGTGTTGCTTGAAAGGAACATAGCCTCCAAATATGTGGCTACATTGAACTTTCTGTGTTTAGTAAAGCAGACTCAAGTGAATTATTGATCCTAAACTCACAGAGCTTTGTTAGATTACAAGAATTGTATTCAAACCTTTGATTATCTTTGTTCGCGTAGAATAAATATTAAAACATAAACAAATGTACGGAATAAAAAAAAATTAAAGGAAATTCCACTAAACTGTGTTTCCATTTTAACATTTATTTGGGATTTCAGCAAACTAAAACACTAGAAGCAATTTATTGTTAAAACATGAATCTGCAACCTGAGGCTCCGGAGCCACGTGTGGTTCCTTTACTCCTCCATTGTAGCTCTATGGTTGAAGAAAAACTAGAACTGCAGGTATTTAGATTAAAAAAATGTTAAGTAAACAGCAAGCAACTAGTGAAGTAAAAAAAAAAAACAGTCAAATAGGCTAACTCAAATGTTAAGTCTTTTACAAGAAATTAAAGAAAAATAATTGGAGATCTGTAAGTGCAGCCAGAATTTATACCAGATTATAAATTTGATTATCTATTTCTTAACAAATTCAAGCACTTTTAAGTGGACTTAATGGTTTGAAAATACATTAATTTGCTCTGATTTATTCTTGGTTAGTTAGATTAACACATTTCTGAGCTGCTTATGTTTTTTCGTTGCCTCGGAAAAGGTAAAAGCTGATTTTTTTATGGTCTGATTAAAACAACATTCATTGTTTAAGTTTGTACCCTGTATGTATTTTGAAGGGCTAAAAGCATCTTGGTTAGATCTTAACTATAAATGTATTAAGATCTTTCAAACAAATAGCATTCCACCTTTTTCACAGATTAACCTTCTTGAAAGGTCACACTGAACATCATTCCAGAGTCCCGGAGATATAAAATTCATTTCCACACAGTCTTCCCCTCCTTTATGATCATCAGGTTGACCAGATGCCCAGGACCTGTCAGGTCAGAGAATAAGAGAATTTAAATTAGACAACTTTATCAAAAAAGTATTTTTAGTTGTCAAGGAAAGAAGCATACACACACTAACACTCACAAATACTTCTTTAGGAGCTTTCGTGTCGTAACATTTGTGGTTTGTGCTCCACAGTTAAATTCATTTGTTATATTTCTTCTGATTCGTTGCTTAGTAAACTATCTATACACAAATTTATTTTACTTTAGTATTTTCTTTTTTGAGTTCTCTCTGAGTCCTGATGAGGTGGCAAAGGGATGAGCAGGACAAGTTCCTGAACATTTGGAGATGATGGAGGAGGAAAACAAAGTTATTCTTTAGTTGGACTAGGCCTGCACAATATACCGCAAATTTATCGTTATCGCAATATCCAGCAGTGCAATATCCGTATCGCAAAAGTCTGCAAAAATCGCAATAAATTGTTACCTTAAATGTGCTAAAACAATCTTATGGCAGCTTGAAGTATTTACCGAATCAAATAAGTCCATTTATGCATTTGAGCAATTGGATGGACCCTTTTACGTTGTTGACCAATCAGATAGAGGCATTATGTTAGATGTTTGCCTCCTACGTCAACGAGGGTCATTTGGAGTATAATTTTTAAATTGTTGCAGTGAAACGGTAATGATGTTTTTGGTTGTTTTACTATTTGTGTATATACCGCAAATTATATCGTTATCACAACATTGATCACTAATATCGCATATCGCAAGTTTTGCTCATATCGTGCAGCCCTAAGTTGGACTATTGTTTGCATTTTTAAAATATTCTCTACTTGTTTTGAAATATAAGTTCAGTTTTGTTTGTTAAAGCATTAAATTACTAGTTATTTACTTCTTTAGTTAATATTTAGGTTTAGAATGTTTTGTATTTGTAGTTCCCTCCCTATTGTGTCATTGGTCTGATCAGCCAGAATAAAATCTCCCTTGTTTGCTGTTGGGGGGTCAGTTTTGGTTCAGTTGGTTTGAGCTTTTGTTCCTGATTCTTTCAGTTACATTTTTTGTTAAGTTGGTCTATTTAAATTTAGGCCTATGCCATTTTGGTTTTGGGTGATATAAAATCTCTTATTTGAAGATCTTTTTTTGTCCTGTGCCTCAATCTGTAGAGCGGCCCCTGAAAACCTTTGAACTGGAGGAAAATGGAGCTTCCAGAGGGGTGGACAGCTCTGAGGACACAGGCAACGAGCCAAGTGGTGGAAACCTGGTCTCTATCTTTTGTTCTAACATGAGTCAGCAGGAAGTCAGAGATACCAGGCAAAGGGAAGAAAGTGCTCGGCAGAAAGAGAGATTCAGAACACTCCAGCACCAATTTCAACTCCTACAATTGGAGGTTCAGGCACGTACCACCTCAACACCTGAACTGGATTTACCAGAGCCTGAACTGTCTAACCGATGACCTCTGGAGACTGCTGACACTTCTCATGTAAACCCCAGTAATGTGGCTGACAATTCAACACACCAACCATCAGGTCATTCCCATCTGGATGAGCAGAAAAATAGTCAATATGGCACCGACCTTCCTTTAAGGTCCAAAGCGCTTCACAGTCACAGTCACCCATGAACATGTGACAAGTGTTAAGTTTATATCAGTTTAATTTCACCAAATTCATATTAAATTGTTGTTTGCATACATTTGCACCAGTTTATTAGTCTGTCTGAGGGTACTTGAACCTACCACGGGCACTCAAGCATGTGCTAATGAGCGTGCGCGCTCAGACTGCTGCGAGCTGTGGATGCGGTAAAACGTGGATCTCTGTGTGTCCGTCCTTACTCGTATTATTTTCTTTAAATTGGTTGTTAGTTTGTTGCAATCATAACTTACAAACTTAATAATTGTGTGGTGTCAATTTTCCGTAGTTTATGTTGGTTCTGGATATCCTGGGGGGTATTCCAGAAAGCAGGTTATGCTAGCTCCCACGGTAAGTTTGAGGCTAAGGAAGTTGATAACCTCAGCTTCCGGTTCCAGAAATGGAGGTATGTCTCAGGGTAGGTCAAGTTGCCATGGCAACTCATGCTCTGAACATAACCTGGTCTGGAGCAGGTTTAGTTGAAGCTTAGTTTGTTTTCACAGAGGTGAAGCAGCATGACGTGTCCATTTGAAGATGATTTAGTGGATGAAGAAGCTCAGATAATACTTTTTCCACAGTGAGAGGATGATAGGACCACATATGGATGTTGGAAAAATAAACAGTTTTACTTTGATCTAACTTAATTATTTGCTTCAGTTAAGAGAAATCATTTTTTTGTTAAGTCACCTTAAAAATAACACATAGTTTTCAGACAATTATTTTCCTTTCATTCAAATTAATTCAATTAAGTAGGTGTAACTTTGGTGCTGCCGTTAGATCGGCACCGCAAGGGATTCTGGGATATCATTCCCTTTGCCTGTCTGGACGGATTTGGGTTGAAGTGTGGCTTTTTGACTAAATATGTTTAGTTGTTTAGCTGTTTTACTGTGTTTTGCCGTGTTTTGTCGAGTTATTTTGTCCTACTGAGCTTACGTCTCAGCACCATGAGTGAGAGCAAAGGAGAGGATGATGAGTTTTTATAGCACCCCTACAATCTCAACCTGCAAGTACAATGATGGGAAATTCTTTAATGAATTTTTGCACTCCGTGCATTTTTTACTGTCCTTTTTGTTGTTATAAAAATTAGCATATTCACCGGCTCAAACTTAGACATATGAGAGTTCAAAATATATATATATATATATACATGTACATATATATATATGCGTCACAAGGAAAATGGAAACAAGATCAGAAACTCCTGGGTTTACTTTGTCTGTTGATTTTCTCCAAGCAGAAATTCTTTTTTTTTTGGATGATGCAGCCGTGTTACTTTTTTGTTGGACGTATAATCTTCATACGCCGTCATTAAAATCTCAGACTCCGTCTCACTTCCGTCTCAAGTGTCACGCTTTCTTTTTTTTTTTCGCCACGCGTTTCCATGGTGACTCCAGAAATCGGCGATCTATTGAGAATCTCTTTATGTACCTGCAGTGCACGTGCGTTAACCCAGGGTTACCAAGTCGAGCGTAATTACGCCAACTCATATCCGGTCTTCTGGAACCGACATACCCAGAGTAAGCAAGTTCAGGCGGATTTCAGCCAGAGTTCAGGCTTAAAGTCAGGCTAGTTTAAACATGCTTCCTGGAATACCCCCCTGGAGAAACTCCCGGACCTGCTGAGTTCGTTCCCAGCCACAGTCAGGAGGCTGATTTTTAGCGGCACATCTTATCGAGAGTCTGAAACGACTAAAAAGGCATTCATCAGACTATTTAATTTTTTAGGCTCCCGTCCATTGACTGTTTTTATTTCGGGACCCCCCCCCTCCCTCCCTCTCCTGCATCCAGGGCTGCTTCAGCAGTCTGAGCACCTGGCTCCAGTCTGCTTCTAGCCTGAACAGATCTGTTTTTTTTTTTGTTTTTTTTTTGACAATTTTAACCTGTTCTGGTACAGAACCTTATTTTATAAAGGTGATGGGATTCACCCCAGTCCACTGGGCACCAAATGTTAAGCTGCCAACATCAGACACTCTGTCCAGACATCACCGGCCCCCATCATGCCCACACCAGTCCAAACCTCTTCATCCGTGCAGACTAGGGGTGTGTATCGGCAAGAGTCTGGCGATTCGATACGTATTCTGATACACGTCCCGCGATACGATACATATCCCGATATTTTACCAAAACATATTTTCTTTCTGTTTTCTTTTTTTTAAATATGACTTTGAAAAAACTCAACCGGAATTTAATGTCTTCCACTGTAATAAAATGGTAAAATTTAGCTTATTTAATGATCACAATGCTAAGCACTGCAGTTGTATCTCATATGTAACTTGTGTTTGCCAAAGCCAAATTATAGTGCTTTTATTTAGGTAAGTTAAAATATAGAAAGGGAACAGTCAACATTGTCTGATTTGCAAAAAAATATATATATTTTTCAGTGTAAGAAAAAAACAAAGAATGAATGTTCCTTAACCAATAAGTTTCTTTTGGGGGAATAAAATGCTGTTTATTTTCAGCATTAATGTAGCTTCTCTAGTGCTTTTAAACAGTTTAGGAGCCTGAATGGTGCTTAAAAAATAAAGTGTGGGGTGGGGGGGACACACTGATTCTTTCAAGAAACAACAAAGTGTGATGATGAGACAGCATGACAGAACTAAGGAAAGTTACTTTCATTTGACAAAAAAGGGGCTTTGTATACAATCTGCTCTGCTGCACCAGTTTGTTTCTCACACACGGAAGTAACTGGTAACGCTCCTCGCCACGATCTGAAAATGTCGGCCTATTTTCAGGGCGTTGTACACATCCATTTGATCCAACAGGTCGCTAAACTAGAATCTGTTGCTGGGAGGTTCTGCAGAACTTTGACCCGCTTTGCTAGCATTTTAGCATATGCTAAGCGCATTTGCCGCTGCCGTGCTTCACTCGTATTTATCTGAGCCGCTTAAAAGCACAGCAATTCACGTTTTCATATCTTACTGGCAGCAACATGGCTCTGAGTTTCTGTTTGGTATCCATTTCAAGTAAAAACGAAGTAGTCCATGTCTCATAACAACAGAACAAGCTGTCTCTGGCTGCAGTCTTCCTGTTGTTTTGTGCAGAGAAGAGCTGCTCAAAGAGGCTCTGTGTTCTCACACATAGTGTGTGAATGTGTGTGTGAATGTGTGTGTGCATGGGTGTATATTATACAATATATATTGTATAATATACAACAAAATATTTTGATCAAGTGGGTCTAATGAAGCACAGAGGCCTAAAGAACATTTACAAATGTTATCCAACATTGTCTGCACTGATGTAAAAGGATGAATTTATAAACTTCAGTAAACCAATTCCACTATCCACATTCTGAAAGACTTCTGTTTGGTTCTTACTAAATGGCCCTTTAGCTACCCAGCATGTATTGCATATAGTTATATACAGTAATATTATAATTTGTTTGACAAGTATTGCATGTAGCATTGTTTTAGCCCTGGATGATGTCACTGCTGCTTTTTGTTGAATATTTTTCTGTAGAACTATCAGTGACTTAATCAGAATGGATGGTGAAAAAAGTGCATTTAGCTAACAGACTATAAGAGCAAAGGTGCAAAGAAAATATTAAAAATTATTACCCAACATGGAGAGATATAGACTCTAAAAATGGCAGCATAAAGACAGATCTTCATGGAAAAAAGAACCACAAATCAAGTTCAACTTTTCTTTTGTTAACTGATAAAACATTAGTGAGACTGATGTTAGCCATAGTGGAGTTTGGAGTGTGACTGTTTGAGGTTGTGGACAGGTTTCTTTTCTATAGATAACTAGTTCAAACTGGTGCCTTTAATACAGGTAAAGAGTGGAGGACAGAGGATCCTCTTACAGAAGAACTTACAGGTCTGTGAAACCAGAAATCTTGCTAGTTTGTAGATGATCAAATATCTTTTTTCCAACATAGTTTTCAAAAACATTCTTTAAAATCAGACAATGTGATTTTCTCTTTGTGTCTCTCATAGTTGAGGTTATAGTTGGTGAAAATTACAGACCTCTCTCACCTTTTTATCTGGGAGAATTTACTGAATTGGTGGCTGACTAAATACTTTTTTGTCCCCCAGTAAAACAGATCCTCATCTGACCTTTGGCCGTTGCCTGTTTGAACACTTGTTCAACCAGTTTTTTTAGAGAAGTTGTAAAATTGCCAGATAGTGAGATTGTTTTATTATGTTATTTATTATGCTGTGCTGCCTAATAATGTTACCTAATAGGGGGATGTAAAGATAAAGCACATTAGACCAAGCACAGAGCCCTGTGCTACACCACAGCTAACTCTGGTCAAGTGGGTCAAATGAAACACTAATGCCTAAAAACTTTTACAAATGTTATCTAATATTGATTTCACTGAAGTAAAAGTATAAAGCAACATAATAAGCTTTCTCTTACAGCAAAATGTTTTACTGTAAGAGTGGACAAGTGGGTCAGGATAGGCTCCGGCATCGCCGTGACCCCAAAAGGGATAAAACAGGTTTAGAAGATGAATAAATAATTTAATTTTAAAAAAATCAGCTAATTTTATTTAACTGAGCTATAACCCTTAGTCCTCGACAACACATCCCTGAAAATGATTGGTTTCTTTGCTATTTGACTGAAATAGATGGCAAAAAAAATTAAGACCTATTCAAGACCTTAACTGACTTTAGAAAAATTATATTTATAATTCACCTAAAACAACTGAATTTGGATTCTTTGACCTTGTTGCACAACTGTCCAGTTTGACTTTTTCAACTTCTTCAACTGTTAAAATGTATTTTAAAATGTTACAAATGTTTTAGCTTACACAGCTCCCTGTTATATAAACACAATAACAATTTAAACGAAGACAATTAAACAAGTTAAATAAACATTAAAGAATCAACATTATGGAACCATCACACAGACAGACCCATACAACACTGCAGGATGATTGTTTCAGGTTTTCTACATTACATCTTCCATTTATCTGTTTCTATTCCTGCTTGTGAGGGTTGCTGGAGCGTATCACTGCTACTTTAGGAGGAGCACGAGTTACACCCATTTGTAGTCCATTACAGACTCCCACATAATAGAAAATTAGGCTGCATTTAAACTGCATGGTTCAAGTGACCCAATTCCAATTTTTTCCTCTCATGTGGCACAGATCGGATATGACCGGTGAGCGCGTAAGCAGGACAAAAGCGCATGGATTCCGATTTTCTCAGATCGGATTCAGGCCTCATTCCTATGTGGAAATGAATTGGATACGTAAAAAGACAAATCTGATATTCCCCAGTAAATGCAAGTCGTATGTCAGTGACGTCAACTCAGGACACCACCGACTGAGGTCACATGACTTATTATAGGTGCTTTTGTGCTCTGATTTTGCTGTTGGAGGACAGCTGGAGCCCCATCAGCGTGTTACCTTCCAGCCTCAGGCTTAAGACCGTAGTCGGAAACCGCTGTTATTTCCGGTCCGGTCCCAGTTGGGACGCAAATGGTAACTAATCAAGTGGGACACCGTTGCTCTGGAACAGGCCAAAAGCCGTTTATTTCTTTGCTTGGATCAAACTGTTAGTACAGCACAACGTCTGCAAACACATTCAAAACTCAGCGAGAGTACATAAGCCGGCCGAGCAGCTCTTCTTTTTCCTCTCCCGCGCATCACCTTAAGAGCGCCCAAGGCAACGCCTCGTTCCGTCGCTGCGTTGCCTCCATGACAACCGCAGTCACACAAAAGAAACACAACAAAAAGGGGAGGGTTTCACCATGCTAAACGTTTGCCGTTTGGACCAACACGCATCTTCTAAATGTGCTTTTATTACTGTTATGACTATTATTAAGGGTCTGCTCGCTCATAATTTTTGAAATCCGTGCTCAGTGCGTCAGTGCTCAGGTCCGTGGAATGCAGAAATGCTGCTATGTTACGTAGTCCTCAGAACGTCTACGTTTGATAGTTTCAGCATTGTATAGTGTAAATGCAAAAATCGGATACGGGTCACTTTTAAAAGATGATGTAAGCGGGTCATCAAAAAAATCGGATATTGTCAGAAAATCGGATTTGGGCATCAAGACCTGCAGTGTAAATGCAGCTAGAGAGTCACCAATTCAGCTATGAAGCATGTTCTAGGGCCGTTAGAGGAAGCTGGAGAACCAGGAGAAAACCCACACACACACATGGAGATCATGCAAACTCCACACAGAAAGGACCAGCTGGAGCTTAACCATTTGAAATGAAAGTGCAAACCACTACATTATCATGCAGTATTACATGCCATTTAATAAAGGTAAAAAAAAAATTTTTTCGACTTGAATGTAAAAGAAAAAAATAAACTCATTGTCACATTTAGTCTGTTGTGAGTTAAATACTCACAGAGGAGGCTGAGAATGATGAGTCCAGCCAGAAGAAGAACACTCAGCATCACCATGAAAGTAATAACACCGAGATAGCATCTCCTGTTGGACTTGATGGAAGCTATAGGAGGAAAATTATAACTGAAATCACAATAGACAACCATAAAGTGAATTATTTTGTTTTATCAGTGAGTTCAGTCTTACCTGGTGGATTTGATACAGAAAATTTGCAGACTGGATTTTCAGGTTCAACATTTTCATAAATGGCTTCCATCATAAGGATGTAAAGTCTGAGAACGTGTGAAGTGTTTAACAGACTGACTTGTGTACTGAACTGCTTTTTCTGTCTAAGGTTATTATTGAAGTGATAGGAAGTCAATGTCATGTGACAGTAGTTGCATTGGGACAGAAAGCTTGGGTGTGGTGAATGTGTGAAAGTGGGGTGACTAAAACAGAATTTCTACTAAGTTCAGCTTTTCCTTTTTTTCTTTTCTAACTTTTAAGTGTCGAGTAGCTGAATTAACAAATAAGAGCTGATGACCAGATTTTACTCACAATAGGTGGTTATGGACCTTCAGAAACACAAAGACCAACACATTCTAGCCCGATGGTCCGATGTTCATAATTGTGTCTCATTTAAATATTTTTTATAATTCCCACTTCTTCTTTTACTGATTTTGTCTACTTCGTGGACAATTTGAACTTAGAAGTTTCTTATTTGATCAACCGTGTCACTCATTCATTCACCTGATTCTGCTGCTGTAGCCCATCTGCCTGGATGTTGGACATGTTCAGAGATGCTCTTGCTGAATGGTAAATTGCGTTTATTTGTGTAGCACTTCTCTACCTTCTTCTAAGACCTAGAGTGCTTTACAGTCACAGTCCCATTCACACATATACCTCAGTTGTAACCAGTTGTTATTTGAGTTTCTCTTACCTTTCTATCAGCTCGATACAGTTCCCGACAGGCTGACAAATGCTTAACAAACTTTTCAAATTTTGTTAACTTTCTGGATTATTTAAATATGGCAGTATAATGAAATAAACCAAAATGTTTGTTCACAATTTACGCGCCGCCAAGTTAACTCACCACACTCAGCATCACAGCGCCCATTTCAAGCACAACGAAATTAACCGCAGCATAACAACACTAACCCAGCCCAATGGAAAAAGAGGGCTATTTTTTTCCTACCAGCAAGAAAACATTAAATCAGTTTCAACCAATTCGGTGCTCCTGAGAGGTGCATAAAATGTGTACTAGATTATGATAATAGTGTTTTCATTTTCTTACTAGATAACAATTTCTTACAAATACACGTTTGTCTAAAAATATAAATTTACCATGCTCTCCACATAGTGACCTCTGCATCTAATGGTTTTTGTCTAACACTAGGTTAGGTAAAGTTACGTTTGGTAGGTAGCTAGCTCATTTAGCTCACCCTGTTCAGTCAGCTACGTGAGGACAGTTTAGCCTCTTATAATCGAGAGTTGCAGTTGACAAGTTTGTTGTCTTACTTATCTTTAAGTAAGCAAAGAGTGTTATTCAGACTTTTTTTTTATTGAACAGTCTCGTTCCAAGTGCTACACCATGAATGGCACCGTGAATGTTGTGCTATGGGTAATGCCGTTGCGTTGTTTCTTTTGCATGTTTTGTGAGCCCTGTCGGCCACCGTAGCTGGAACCTGTCTGGACATTCTCCTCTAACCTCTGGCATCAGCAAGAGATTTCAGTGCACACAACTGCCGCTCACTAGATATTTTCTATTTATTGGACCATTCTCTGTAAATTCTAGAGCTGGTTGTGGGTGAAAATCCCAAGAGATCAGCAATTTCTGGAATACTCAGATCAGCCAGTCTGGCACTAATATGTCTACATGCCTAAATTCATTGAGTTACTGCCATTTAATTGGCTGATAAGAAATTTGTGTTAAGGATCAGTAGGACAGGTGTGCCTAATAAAGTGGCAGGTGGATGTATTTACTATTTTGGGACAATGTAGGGGATCCTGGTTTCTGATATTATTAAATACATGAAAGTACTTTCATGTATTTGCTCTTGGGTTTTTTTTGCGCATCCATCCATCCATCCATCTTCTTAACCGGTTTCAGGGTCACGGGGCTCCCAGATCCCTCTCGTGGGAGAGGGCAGGGTACACCCTTGACGGGTCACCAGGGAGATACAAAGAGATAACCCACTGTCAGGGTAGGGAGGGTGTGGTGCGCATGAAGGACCCAAAATGCAGAGACGGAGGCACATGGTTCCAAGGCAAGGGGTTTATTCTAAATAACAAAAAGTGCTGCGGAGCAGGAACACAAAACTAAAACTAAACTTACTGTGGGCATAGCATGAAAACGACACATGGGAAGGGAGTCACGGAAGATACGTTAAAGAAGTTAATGGACCAGCACAAGAGGAAGGCAGAGACAAGACTTATATACAGACAGGACTGACAAGACACAGGTGAACATTATCAGGGGAGATTGGGACCAAGGAAGTAAAACTCAAGAACATGACAAAACAGGAAACCTTTTAAAATAAAACAGGAAACAGAACTCAAACATGACTGAAACATGACGGACAGCAAAAACCAATAGAAAGAAACCCAAACCATGACAGTACCCCCCCCCCCCCCCCCCCCCCCCTCAAGGAACCACACTGAGGTTCCAAAACTCAACATTGGAGGAGGGGTCCCGTAGAACAAACTTTGAGGTGCAGTAGAGTCCATGGAGGCCAGGCTGAGCACACCAGCAAGGCAGGTCCGGAGGATGGCCGGGAGGCGGTGTTGCCCGGCGTAGCAGGTCCGGAGAGTCGGCGGAGGGGTCAGGCATGGAGTCGGCAGAGTCAGGCATGGAGTCAGCGGAAGGGTCAGGCATGGAGTCGGCGAAGGTGTCAGGCATGGAGTCGGCCGAGGGGTCAGGCATGGAGTCGGCCGAGGGGTCAGGCATGGAGTCAGCCGAGGGGTCAGGCATGAAGTCATGGTCAGGCATGGAGTCGGCCGGCGGGTCAGGCATGGTGTCGGCCAGCGGGTCAGGCATGGAGTCGGTTGGCAGGTCAGGCATGGAGTCGGCTGGCGGGTCAGGCATGGAGTCGGCTGGTGGGTCAGGCATGGAGTCGGCTGGTGGGTCAGGCATGGAGTCGGCTGGTGGGTCAGGCATGGAGTCGGCTGGTGGGTCAGGCATGGAATCGGCCGGCAGGTCAGGCATGGAATCGGCCGGCGGGTCAGACATGGAGTCAGGGACAGACATGGCAAAGTCAGGGTTCTGCCAGCAGTCGGCTGGCAGGTCAGGCATAGAGTCGGACGGCTGGTCAGGCATGGAGTCGGCCGGCGGATCAGGCATGGAGTCGGCCGGCGGATCAAGCATGGAGTCGGCCGGCAGGTCAGGCATGGAGTCGGCAGGTGGGTCAGGCATGGAATCGGCCGGCGGATCAGACATGGAGTCAGGGACAGACATGGCAAAGTCAGGGTTCTGCCAGCAGTCGGCTGGCAGGTCAGGCATAGAGTCGGACGGCTGGTCAGGCATGGAGTCGGCCGGCGGATCAGGCATGGAGTCGGCCGGCGGATCAAGCATGGAGTCGGCCGGCAGGTCAAGCATGGAGTCGGCAGGTGGGTCAGGCATGCAATCGGCCGGCGGGTCAGACATGGAGTCAGGGACGGACATGGCAAAGTCAGGGTTCTGCCAGCAGTCGGCTGGCTGGTCTGGCCAATCGTCAAAGTCCGGCGGATCGGGCCAGTCGTCGAGCTCCAGTGCGTTGGGCCAGTGTGTGTCAGGCACCACCTTGGAAGCAGGGGCGAGTTGGGGCACCAACACCCCCCTGGAAGCAGGGATGGGTCGGGGTGTATCCGGCACCCCACTGGGAGCAGGGACGGATCGGGGTGCAGCCGGCACCCCCGACCCTTCTGGGAGCAGGGACAGGTCGGGCTTCATGCTTGACCACCACTGGAAATGACTGTGGTGCATCCAAAACTACCACCTGAACAGGAAGGGGCTGGGGTGTATCCAGGTCCACCACTGCAAGAGGCTTTGGTGCGTCCGGGACCACCACCGGAACAGGAAGGGGCTGGAGTGCATCCGGGACCACCACTGGAACAGGTTGTGGTGCGTCCAGGACCACCTCAGGAACAAAAACAGGATGTTGAAGGGGACGTCGGCGGCGACGATGACGACCACCCCTCATGGCAAGACAACTCCCCCTCATGGCAGGAGCGAAGAACTGGGCCTGGTCAAAATCCCAGTATGACCTGGTCCTCTCTGCTTCTAAGCAGTAGGCTTCCAGCAGATGCATGTCCAGCTCTGCTGGGTCCAGGAAAAAATATGGCTGGTCCATTCTGTCAGGTAGAGAGGGCTACCTGACAGGATCAAGGACCCAAAACGCAGAGCTGGGAGGCACACGGTTCCAAGGCAAGGGGTTTATTCCAAATAACAAAAAGCGCTGCAGAGCAGGAACACAAAACTAAAACTAAACTTACTGTGGGCATAGCATGAAAACAACACATGGGAAGAGAGTCAGGGAAGAGACGTTAAAGATGTTACAGATGTTAATGGACCAGCACAAGAGGAAGGCAGAGACAAGACTTATATACAGACAGGACTGACAAGACACAGGTGAACGTCATCAGGGCAGATTGGGACCAAGGAAGTAAAACTCAAGAACACGACAAAACAGGAAACCTTTTAAAATAAAACAGGAAACAGAACTCAAACATAACTGAAACAAGACGGAAAGTAAAAACCAAGAGAAAGAAACCCTAACCATGACACCCATGCATGCATGGGGAGAACATGCAAACATGCAAAGGATCATAACCTTTACTATCATGTGGTATTTTTTCTTTGTTTTCAAATAGAAAAAGTTTTGTGGATACTTTTGGATTGAGTTTTACTCTTAACCCTTGTGTTCCCCCCACCACGACAAACGTGGATAAAGGTGGAAAGATTTCATGTCATCATTTCATTTCATGGACACCAGTGAAGATCACAAATCATTAAAGAAAAGAGGTTCAGCGCACTGTCTAGTGGGTCTAGATGACCCAACTAAAATGTTAAAGTGCCTAGGAGAGCACAAGGGTTACAATGTTGAATCGATGAGTCCATAAATAGATATGAAAGAGTTGGTTGCTGATTTTCCAAATGTGAGATAAAGTTTGCAGCCACTTCAGGGTGTAGAGGGCACTTTCTCATGGTTCTCTCAGGGAGCTTCTCAATTATGCAGTCATGAATTTTAGAAAAACACACATCAATGATCAGAAATGCCCACATCCACGACAGAGGTCACTGAGGCTTTCAGCCTGTGAGTAATAATGAGATCCAGAGTGTGACCTCTGTTGAGGGTGGGCACGTTCACATGCTGAACAAAATCCATAGCTGTTAAAATGTTCTTAAAATCATGGACATACAATTCTAAAGGATTATCAACGTGTAGGTTAAAATTTTTTGATTTTGATTTGAAATGGTTTATTTCAAGCAATTAAATAGAAATAATACACAAAAGCAATACAATCATCAGTTATACATTCATACAGTAACAAATCAAACTTAGGATAATTAGACATATTAATAAATATTGCTTGAACAGGAGTGGAAGGAAGCGAACTTATATAATCCCACCCCGTTATACTATAACCATTTTGTTACATGATTTATCAATATCCTGTTCCTAGCTTTTATCAGACAGAATTAAGAATCATAAGGTATCAATAAAGCACATGACAAAGATGAATTCTTTAATTATTATGTAAAAAATAACTATTGTAGAAATCAACATGACAAATGCAGATCAGTTATCTAAAATATATGCAGATTATGTTACTTATAAAAGTCATTCATATGATTATAACATAATACTGTATCAGTAAAATAGACATAACACTGTTTCAGAGATTTTCATAGCAAAATTTCATCAAGTATCAAAAGTTATAAACGTGCATAATTATATTACATTAGAAAAGATTTTTGAATCAATTTATCAATTTGTGGAGCAAGTGAAGTAATATCATTAAACGTCGATCAATTTAACCAATAAGTGATTAATCATTTGTTTTACTTTTTTTTTTAATTTTTTTTTATTGTATCTTTTTTTATACTGTGTAATCCTTTGGCCATCTTATTATTCCTGCAGGGTATCTGATAACTGGCAGTGAATAGCTGTTTATTGCCCGGGTCTTATTTTTGCCATTGAGCTGGCTTCTCAGGACTTGCCTCACCCGTTGGAGGTATTTAGCTGTTGCAGCTTTCCTTGTTGCCTGCTCCAGGTTGCCATTTGGCTGTGGAATTCCGAGGTACTTGTAACTGTCCTCAATGTCTGCTATTGTTCCTTCTGGGAGTGAGATCCCTCCTGTGTGGACTACCTTGCCTCTCTTTGTCACCATCTGGCTGCATTTCTCGAGCCCGAATGACATCAATCAATCAATCAATCAATTTATTATTTGTATAGCACTTATAAAAGCCAAGGCAACCAAAGTGCTTAACATAAAATCAACTAAAATCAAAAACAAAACGATGCAATAAAGAAACAATAGCAATAAAACAATAAAATCAATTGAACAATAAAAGCAATAAAACAATAAAAGAATAAGATTAATAAAATGAACAAGCTGGCCCACTAGATATGCTCACTGGAGTTAAAAGCCTGAGTAAAAAGATGTGTTTTTAAAAGAGTCTTAAAATTACTGACAGTTCTGGCAGACCTCACAGAAAAAGGGAGAGCATTCCAGAGTTTAGGACCTGCAACTGAAAAGGCTCTGTCTCCCCGAGTCACAAGCCGAGTCCTGGGAACCGCTAAAAGCATTTGATCTTCAGACCTAAGGACTCGACAAGGATGATAAACATGCAAAAGCTCAGAAAGATACTGAGGTGCCAGACCATTCAGACATTTAAAAACCAAAAGTAGAATCTTAAAAGTGATTCTAAAAGACACCGGCAGCCAATGAAGTGAGCGTAATATAGGGGTTATATGCTCACAGCGTCTGGTCCCCGTTAACAGGCGGGCCGCTGAGTTTTGAACCAGCTGGAGACGGCGGAGCAGAGACTGATCTATACCACTGTACAGAGAGTTACAGTAGTCCAGTCTGGAAAAGATCAAAGCATGAATCACTTGTTGCAAAGCGTGAGGAGGAAGATATGGCTTGACTTTGCTAATTAGCCTCAAGTGATAAAAACTAGACTGGACTACAACACTGACCTGCCTGTCAAATTTAAAATGCCTGTCAAGGTTTACCCCAAGATTTCTAATGAATGGAGCATCTGAAGGGTCCAGGGGGCCAACAGCACTACAGCAGCCTGTCAGCAGGTCAGTCTTTCCAAAGACAAACACCTCTGTCTTGTTTTTATTTAGACAGAGGAAGTTAAGCTCCATCCAAGACTTGATGTCTGCTAAGCAGTTCTGCAATCTGTCGAGACCATCCGCTCCTCCAGATTTTAGGGGAAGATAGATCTGGATGTCATCTGCGTAGCAGTGGAATGACACGTTATATTTCCTAAAAATGGACCCCAGTGGCAGCAGATAAGACAGACATCCCAATGTCAGTACTGTAGATCCTGGTGGTGTGGATCAGGGAGTCAATGTCACGTTCACTCTTAGCATATAGCTTGATGTCATCCATGTAGAGGAGGTGGCTGATGTTGGCCCCATTTCTGAGTCGGTATCCATAGCCAGTATTGTTGATTATTTGGCTGAGGGGGTTCAGACCTATGCAGAACAGCAGTGGGGACAGAGCATCACCTTGGTATATCCCACATTTGATGGACACTTGTGCAAGTGGTTTCCCATTGGCTTCAAGGGTGGTTTTCCACAGCTTCATTGAGTTTCCTATGAAGGCTCTTAGAGTCCTGTTGATGTTTTACAGCTCCCAGCATTCAGTGATCCGCGTGTGGGGCATTGAGTCATAGGCCTTCTTGTAATCAATCCAGGCTGTGCACAGGTTGGTGTGTCGTGACTTGCAGTCTTGAGCGACTGATGTCAAAGCAATAAAGAATTCACAGAGATTTATCAAACTCATTACAGAAATGATTAAATTAGTCAAATATATTTTGTACTCCATCAAAGTTGATATGCTTTTTATGTTCATTTGAGCTTATATTGTGAATTTTCTTGCAGTTACAAACGCTGAAGAAGTCCTGCACCGTTACCAAACTCTGCTGAAGGAATTTTGACGGACAAAAAGCACGACCCTCAGGCCAATAATGTGTTTTCTGGAATGCTCCTTTTTACTGTTTTGTACTTAAAACAAATTTCATTGTGATGACACTTGGTATGCTGCAGACATGTATCATATTAAAGATTGTTGTTTTCACTGCTGTATTGTTTCTCTTTAAATTTGCCTCATGTTACAAGAAGTAATCAGGCCAGAATATGTTTTTACAATGCAGTTACTTTACCTTTACCAACAAGTTGGCACCAAGTAATATTCAAGTGAACATGGCCAGTATTTAGTACTGAAAGTACCATATAGTTAAGTGGAAATAGGGCTGACTTTCTATTACAGTCCAGTTTCAGTGTACTTAAGGGGTAGTTTCTGTGGTAAATTCATAGTAAATACCATGAAACATGCAGCGAGTGCAGACTTAAAGGTCAAGGTACTTTATTTGTACTTACCTTGTTCATACATGTGGTAAGTACCATAAAAGACACCTTTGCATGACATGTAAATACCCAGTAAGAATATTATAAATACTCAGTATGTACCTCATAGGTATGAACCAAATAGTACCACATAAATACATAGTAAGTACCATGTAAGTACAGACTAGACACAAAAAAAGTATTTTGATGAATTTTGGTGAATTTTGATTTACTGTCCCTGTTCACTGGCAGGCTGGGTCTTTTGTGGTATTAGTGTATGGAGAGCGGTCCTGGTATTTTTGTTGATCGCATCACTGTCTGAGGCAATTTGTAAATCAAATCAAATCGACCTATACCATTTTGAAATCATTTCAAAATAAAATTCATTCATCATTAACAATATCTGAAAATGCCATTAGGATTGAGACATGGTAGTTTTTTTTCTATAACCTAAAAGCAACCAAGTGCATCACATGCAGTAAAAACTGATCAGTCCATCATTCCAGTCCATTGTGAGGAAACCCTTTGAATTTAGCAAAGACATGTGAGCATAGTGTGCTAGAATGTTCTAATAATGTTCCCTTTGGATTTTTTAGATGTGTAAAAGACAACAGTGGGCTGAACTTTATGAAACTAAAATGTGAATGGATTTGACATTCATTCATGTTAACTTGTTTGTCTGTACACTAATTTAATTTACACTTAATTATTTTGCAAGAAATAAAAGAATCAATAAAACATTCCCTGCACTGTTTAGATATAATAAATCTCTTTTAAATTTGGAACCACATCTTCACTTGGTTTGAGCCCCTGTTTTATCGGTGTGTGCCTTAACCGCTCGTGATGCCACACACCCAAACAGAACACTTGGC
This sequence comes from Oryzias curvinotus, assembly GCA_023969325.1. Lineage (NCBI taxonomy): Eukaryota > Metazoa > Chordata > Actinopteri > Beloniformes > Adrianichthyidae > Oryzias > Oryzias curvinotus. Next base: position 982,158 of record CM043726.1, on the reverse strand, counting down.
TCACAAAATGCAAGACTGCTTGTGGTTCCTAGAATTTGTAAAAGCACAGTTGGAGGAAGACCCTTCAGCCACCAAGCCCCTGTTTTTAATGGAATAAGCTCCCAGCTCATGTAGGAGAGGTTGATAGTTTCTACATTCAAAGTTAGGCCTATAACATTCCTTTCTGGACAGGTTTATCGCCAGACTAGTAATCACAGAATATTTTACTGTTAATATGTTTAAATTAAACTTAACAATAATAATTATTTGTTAATAGGCTGCTAGAAGCTTGAAACTGGGGAAAATATGGTGCACTGGGGTCCTGTCCTCGATTCTCGTCTACTTCTACTCTCCTTCTCTCCTCTATTCTTGATCATTATTTATCATTTAGTTTTCCATGCCTCTGGTGCAGTGTGATTCATGCACTGTCCCTCTTTAGGTCTGGCCTGAAGCCAGGTTACTCTTTTTTAAACAGATGTTCATTGTGCTTTGATCATTTTCTGTGACATGACCTAGACCCAGCTGTTTTTTGGACCATTCACCTAACACACATGTTTGGAATACTCTGGCAAACAAAAAGGGTTTCCTGGTTGACTTCATAAATACATTTACATTGTAAGGCCTAATTCACACCAGGGTTTATTTCCTTGAATAATCCACTTTCTTTGGCAGAAGTTTAAACCTCACCTGATTTCTGATGTGGATCAGACAATCAAATCCTGATTCCCATTTTCTCAAATGTATGCAGTTTTAGGGAGGTCCGCCGGTCTTAGTCTTTTGTGATTTGTAAACGTTGATGTAATCAAAAAACAGACAAAAAAATGGATTCTCATCTTTGCTGTTTATCACCACCAGATCAGCTTCTGGCTCTGCCGAACTCTCTTGCTTCATGCCAGGACTTAGACTTTCCAGATAAGAAGTAACAAGAGTATCAGGTGCAGCTCAGGCGGACACAATGGTGGAGTCAGGGAGTGGCAGAATCAGAGTCTTTAATATAAGTTCAGGAGGCCATCCAAAAGATGAATGAATCAGGAACAAATTGCTCTATGAACTCTGGAGAGATTAAGGCTGGATTGCTCACAGGGAAAGAAAGACAATCTGGCACTGGCTTGAGAAAAGAGCACTGCTTATATAGGGAAGACAATGAGGCACAGGTGGAGCACATTAGGGAGGAAGCAGATCACACAGCAGGAACTGGAAATGAGGACAGAAAAGACAGGCCTTCAAAATAAAACAGGAAGTGACAGCCAGAGGGCTAACTAATCCTGACAGTACCCCCCCTCCCACGGCCGACCCCGTGCGGCCCAGACCCGTGAGAGGTGTGGAAATCCCGGATGAGCCGGGGGTCCATGATGTGGCGGGAGGGAACCCAGGACCGTTCCTCAGGCCCGTAGCCCTCCCAGTCCACCAAGTACTGGCAACCTCGGCCCCGACGCCGTACCGCCAGCAGTCGGCGGACAGTATATACAGGGCCTCCGTCAAGCATCCTGGGGGGCGGAGGTGGTGCAGAGGGTGGAACCAGGGGGCTTTCCTTTACCGGTTTGATGCGGCTAACATGGAAGGTGGGATGAATCCGAGAAGACCTGGGTAAGCGGAGTCTGACAGCAGAGCGATTAATTATTTTCGATACTGGAAATGGTCCAATAAATCTCGGAGCCAGCTTACGACACTGCACTTTCAGCGGGAGGTCCCGGGATGAAAGGCCGTCTTCCACTCATCCCCCTCCCGTATTCTGATCAGGTGATAGGCATTCCTTAGGTCAAGTTTTGTGAATATTTTAGCACCCTTCAGAATGTCAAAGGCAGAGGAGACAAGGGGAAGAGGGTACCTGTTTTTGATGGTTATGTCATTTAGTTGAGTGTAATCTATACAAGGTCTTAGGGTCTTGTCCTTTTTCTCAACAAAAAAGAATCCTGCACCAGCAGGGGAAGAGGACGGCCGGATCAGCCCCGCCCGTAGCGAGGTCTTGATGTATTCTTCCATGGCAAGACGCTCAGGGATTGACAGGGAGAACAGCCTGCCTTTAGGAATGGGTGCCCCTGGGAGGAGGTCAATGGCGCAATCACCGTCTCTGTGGGGAGGTAAAGAGGTGGCATAACATTTATTAAACACATCCTTTAAGTCATGGTAGCACCGAGGAACGCCTTCCAGGTCTGGAGTGTCGTCAGGATTTAGGTTAGGGGACACAGGAAAACAGTCATTAAAGCAGCTTTTCCCCCAGGACTTCACAGTTCCCATGGACCAGTCTATGTGGGGGTTGTGCCTGAGAAGCCACGGGAACCCTAATATCAGAGGATGAGCTGCTGAGCGAAACAGGTGAAAGGTTATCAGTTCTGAATGTCCGTCAGGAAATGACAGAGTCACGGGAGGGGTCTTGTGCGTGATGTAGCAAAGCAATCTGCCGTCCAGTGCAGTGGCTGTGAGAGGTACTGACATCTCAACTTTCTTTATGTGTAGTTTGGAAGCTAGCTCATAGCTCATCAAGTTGGTGTCTGCACCAGAATCTAGCAGCGCACCCTGAGCGGATGTGGAGGTGTCTGTGGTGAGCGTGACCTGCGTTAATTGTCTGGGTACAGAGATCCTGGACTGGGTTGCACTCACCATGACGGAGGAGGTGTTGGTGGAAGCAGCTCCCCTGACAGGGCAGTTGGCGATCAGGTGTCCCAGCTGAGCACAGTAGAGGCAGCGACCCTCGCTGAAACGCCGTTGGCGTTCTGCTGGAGTTAGGCGGGTGTGACCCACTTGCATGGGTTCAACAGCATCAGGAGGCGGAACAGCCCCTGAGCATGATGGTTGGAGTTCAAGGGCGTAGGGCAAACTTGGAGGTCTGGAGAGAGGGGCAGATAATCTCCCATGTTGACGCTCTTGTAAACGTTGATCTATTCTGGACGCCAGCGAAACCAGAGCATCCAGCTCTGGGGGGAGGTCGAGAGGAGCGAGATGGTCCTTTAAACGCTCCGACAATCCGGTGTAGAAGGCATCCACTAGCGCCGGCTGGTTCCATCCACTATCAGCAGATAGAGTCCTGAACTCAATGGCATAATCCATTACTGATCTTCTACCTTGTTTTATGTTCACAAGAGCTTTGGCAGCCTCTCTTCCAGGGACAGTTGAATGGAAAATCTGTCTGAAAGTCTCTAGGAATAACGGCAGCGAGTTGCACACAGCGCTGCGCCGGCTCCACTCAGATGTGGCCCACGCCTTGGCCCGTCCAGACAGGTAGGAGACGATGTAGGCGATTTTGGCTCTGTCCGAAGGAAAAGCGTGGGACTGGAACTCAAAATGGAGCTCGCACTGCGTGAGAAAAGAGCGACAGTCTCCTGAGTCCCCGGAAAAGCGCTCTGGACTGGATAGTCTGACATGGCGGGGCTCGGAAGGTCCAGGGGGCGTAGTAGCTGTCTCAGAGGGAGCAGAGGGAGTCACAGAGGAAGAACACTCCGAAGCATTCCGATTCTGGAGCGCCGTGGTTACGTCAGAGAGCTGCGTTGAGAGTGATGACATGGCAGTGGCAAAATCATGGCGAAGCTGTGCGAGCTGTTGGTCCTGCTGGGTTATTCTCTGATCTTGTGTTCCAAGCGCTGCAAGGAGACGTTCTGACTCCGATGTATCCATGTTTGGCCAGATTGTACTATCAGGTGCAGCTCAGGCGGACACAATGGTGGAGTCAGGGAGTGGCAGAATCAGAGTCTTTAATATAAGTTCAGGAGGCCATCCAAAAGATGAATGAATCAGGAACAAATTGCTCTATGAACTCTGGAGAGATTAAGGCTGGATTGCTCACAGGGAAAGAAAGACAATCTGGCACTGGCTTGAGAAAAGAGCACTGCTTATATAGGGAAGACAATGAGGCACAGGTGGAGCACATTAGGGAGGAAGCAGATCACACAGCAGGAACTGGAAATGAGGACAGAAAAGACAGGCCTTCAAAATAAAACAGGAAGTGACAGCCAGAGGGCTAACTAATCCTGACAAAGAGGAACCAAATCTGTTCCACTTTTCAGCACATCCTGCTTTCCCTGGAACACTGGAAATTTTAAGCAAGACAAAATATTAACAAGTTATTTGAAACAAGCAGATTTTATTTCTTGTTATCTATAGGTGTCTGGATCTGAATGGGTTTAAAGGTTCTGCAGAAATTCATAGAAAGTTACTTTCTGTTCCTCCTGATTGGTGTCAAAAATGGTTACTATAACCCTAACCCTCATCCCAGAAAGGTATCAATGATTCGAGGAAAATGTCAGTGAAGAAGTAGCTTTCCTTTTGTTTACTCTTTTTTCTTTTAGAGAATCCATTGGAATACTACATGGTATAGCTGCATCTTCACAATTTTACATTTTTAATAAAGGATTTTCAGACTTACTCTGTTTAAAGTCCATCAGTTTCTTGGTTGTTTCAATGAGGCTGGAATTCATCCTCTCAATAACAGCATTCAGATGTTCAGTCAAGTTATCTTTGTTGTCAGAGATTTCTGACAAATGTTTTACTGAGTCACCATCTGAAATGAAGTCAGGCCAAAATAAAAACTTTTTCAGTGACTTAATCAGAATGGATGGTGGAACAAATACAGTTAGCTAACAGACTATAAGACTAAAGGTGCACAGAAAAGATTCACATGAAAACTCTGAGCTTTAATTTTGACAAGCATGGATAGAACATCACACAGGTGTCATCATCCTACTCCCTTCCTACACTCATGGTGCAAAAATCAAATCAAAATCAAAATGGTGCAAAAAAGAAGTACATTATTACCCAAAAGGCAAATACAGACTGTAAAAATGGGTGCATATAGACAGATCTTCATGAAAAAAATGTACCTCAAACCAACTTTAATTTTCCTTTTCTGAACTGATATTTCTTTAACCATTAGGGACTGATTTGTTACACGAGTCTGTGAACCAAATATGTTAGTCCATAGTATCAGTAAGATCTTCCGACTTTATTTCCCTAAATAATCAAGTCTTCATAATAATAAAGCCTTCAGCTGGTTGAGTAGCTTGTTCAACCAGCTGAAGGAAAGGCCTTTTTTAGAGAAGTTTCAAAACTGCCAGATAGTGAAAAAAAGTGTGATTCATGCTGTGCTGCCTAATAATGTTACCTTATAGAGGCATGTAAAGACAAAAGCACATTAGACCAATCACAGAGCCCTGTGTTACACCACGCCTAACTCTGCTGTATGAGGAAGACTTATTTACATGATCAGATAAAAATGTGTTAGAACAGCTTTGAGCAGTTCCTGTTAAAGACGCTTTCCAGTACGACTGCTTGAGGTTGTGGACAAGTGTCTATTATACTGATAACCAGTTCAAACAGGTTCCATTACTACAGGTAACAAGTGGAGGACAAAGGATCATCTTACAGAAGAAGTTACAGGGCTGTCAGAGCTAATAATCTCGCTTGTGTATAGATGACAATGGGATTTTTATGCATTTTATTGTTGAGGTTTACTTATGATAAAAAAAATTACAGGCCTCTACTACCTTTGTAACCCTTGTGCTATCCTCGGCACTTTAACGTTGGGAGTTGGGTCATCTAGACCCACTAGACAGTGCGCTGAACCTTTTTTCTTCAATGATTTGTGATCTTCACTGGTGTCCATGGATTACATGAAATCTTTCCACCTTTATCCACCTTTGTCATGGTAGGGAGAACACGTCAAAGTAAGGGTGGGGTCATCTAAGATAGCACAAGGGTTAACTGGGAGAACTTGCAGAATTGGTGGCTGATAAATATTTTTTGTTCCCCTGTAAAACAGATCTTCATTTGACCTTTGGCCGTTGCCTGTTCAACCACTTGTTTGACAAGCTTTTTAGAGAAGTTTCAAAACTGCCCGATAGTGAAAAAAAGTGTGATTTATGCTGTGCTGCCTAATGATACCTTATAAAGAAATGTAAAGAAAAAAGCACCTTAGACCAAGCACAGAGCCATGTTTCACACCACGACTGACTTTGCTGTATGAGGAAGACTCATTTACATGATTAGATAAAAATGTGTTATAACAGCTTTGAGCAGTTCCTGTTAAAGACGCTTTCCAGAATCTGCAGCAACATTTTTGATCAAGTGGGTCAAATGAAACACTGAGGCCTAAAAACATTTACAAATGTTATCTAATATTGATCGCACTGAAGTAAAAGTATAAAACAACATAATTAACTTTCTCTTACAGCTAAGTTTTTTCATCCTGTCATCTGCTGCTTTACCTCTCACATGCCTACCTTCCTGCTTCTTCTACGACATTCGTAGATCTTCACTATGGTTTTCTGTATTTAAAAAAACCCTTCAATCTAAATCCCTATCAACCTTTGTTTTTCTTTTCTTTTTTTTACTTGTTCTGGCCAACAACTGAGCAAACAGATTAGAGCTGAAGGGCTTTTGTGTTGGACAGGTTTTACTATCACAAAAAGAGGTTGTATAGCTTTAAGAAATCAGAGTATAGATTTGTATAAACCCCTTTTTGTTGTATTATTTTTTATTTATTTGTTACATTTAGTGTGTGGGGGGAGGGAGAGGGGAAGAATGTGAGGGGGGGTGGAAGAGAGTAAAATGAAGAGAGGTGAGAAAGTGGGGGATACAAGCACTGATTTGAATAAGTTATTATTTTAAGCTGTAACAATTATACCAGATCTGCTGGAAAGATAAATAATACATCAATGGTGAGATTCTGACACAAAGATGAGCGGAAAATATCTGTCCATCAATACACTGTGGGTTAGGAGGAGGGATAAAGTAGACAGGGAGCAGTGTGGCAGTGTGCACGTGCACGTGGGGGTGGAGATACATGCATGCTGCCGAAGTGAACCATGTCATCATAAGGGGAACCAGATCCTCTCCAGCCCGACCAGCCAGACCAGGAGAGGGGAGGCGAGACCCCCAGGCCAGGAGCCCTCCCGGCATCCGGACCCAGGCAGCCCGGGAGGGGGAGAGGAGGGGATCGCCCACCCACCCAGCCAGGCGTAGAGACCTTTGCATGTCTAGATTGATCTGATGTGTCAAATTTAAGATATTTAAAAACATATTTTATTCTGATTTTAAAAAGTAAACATGAGCCTGGTATTTGCAATTACACTTAAAAAATGTATACATGTGATGAAACAATGGTTTAATAAGATTCTTTTTTAAATCAGCTTATTTTATTTAACTGAGATATAACACTTAGAGCAGGGGTGACCAAACTTTTTCGCTCAAAGGGCCAAAATCTAAATGTGATCCCGGTCTGTGGGCCAAATACAATTATTTTTTGGTTTATGTCATGAAATAAAAGCAGAGAATAAAGAATATAGTTTAGGTTATTTATTCAAGGTAACACACATTAGTGAAAATAAGAAGTTGGTAAAATTTTTCTTTGAATCTCTCTCGATCTCCCACTCTCGCAAATTAACACCAAACTTTTGTGCTAGCCAATGTGGCGTTGTCCTGTGCTGCCGAGGGCATCATGAGGGTGGCTTGCTGTGATAGAAGTTTAGATAAGAACTCCCTAGAATTTGTCTTTTGCGCCTCACCTTTGTGTTTGAATAAAACTGCGTGTTTAGTCTCGTAGTAGTATTTTGTACTCTTAAAGTACAGCCACGGACTGCTGACAATAAAGACAAACAGCCTGAGAAGAGATTCTGGAGAAAAATAATCCTCCTCCCATATTTGTTTATAATGCCTCTTATCCGTTTGCTACTGCCGTTGTCGCTCCGTGAATGAATGGGAAAGGTTAAGGGATTTTAACTTAACACTCCGTGGCCTCTACAGGCACGACTTGGTGGGCCAAAAGACAACCTTTGGTGGGCCAAATTTGGCCCGCGGGCCCTACTTTGGGCACCCGTGACTTAGAGTCTTCGACAACACATCCCTGAAAATTGTTTTCTGTACTTTTGGACTGACGATAGTCTCAAATAGAAGGCAGAAAAATTAAGACCTATTCAAGATCCTAATGTCAGAAGGTTTACCTTTTTTTTTCCCCCAAATTTGGTGCATGCTTTGTTTGTTTCTTTGTTTTGTTTTTCTGTGTGTGTTGTTGTGGTTTGCTGTGATTTGGACAATTATTACCTGGTGGAAGGACTTACAGGGACAAAAAAGGGACTACTTGGGAAACCCCTCCCCAACCCCATACGATTGGCTGTGGGCGTCATGCCCTCTCTTAAAAGCCAGAGGGCAGGCGAGAGCAGAAGAAACGGCAAAGCTCCGACGAGGAAGAGCCTGAGAGGAGGAACTGCACGGAGACCCAACACGGAGGCGCGCTCACTGGAGGACTTCGCCGGGATCGGGAGAGAGGAAGACGAGGCCTGGACGTGACGCGCTGTGTGGGAGGAACTACTCAACGCGATTTCTCAGCTAAGTAAAGGAACGTGGGCACTTTTAACTGGGGAGAGAGGGTGTGTCCAGACATTGTTGTGGTGCTGAGAGTAAGGACGTTTCTTTACATCCTCAGTGAACGTCGCAGGGGCAAAGGCTGCGAGAGGAGCTGCGCTGGACCTGTCTAAACTGAGCTCTGCTCCTACCAGATCCTTCCCTCTTAAGACTTAGTTGGGATTGAAAGCTCTTTTTAATTTATTTATTTGGACTGCTGATCCAGCCTTACCTTTTTTAAACTGTTTTATCCTGGTGGATTTTATTATTTTGTTGACTGTTGACCCAGTTGTATTTTTTTAACTATTTTTTTTCTGACCGATTCTTTATTTATTTTTTTGGTCTGTTGTCCCAGCTGTATTTTTAACCATTTTACTCGGGTTGGTTTTTAAGTATTTTTTAAAGATCGAGACTGGACAACTGTATTAATACAACATTTTTACGCTGTATAAAAATTTTTAAACTATACTTTTTGCCTGGCATTTTCATTTCTGAACCTTTGGTATCTCTGCGAACCTAACATTCTTTTTGGCGTTGTCGGCAGGATACCAGATCGTTTAGAGATGGATGCCAGTCAGCGAGGTACGAGTTCGGCGATGACTGCACAGTTTGTTATGCCATGGTTTTTGGGGGCAGCTTTCATACCAAAATTTGATGGGGATACAACCAAATTTGAACAGTGGAGGTGTCAGGTGGAGGCCATGTTGAGAGCACAAGGTCTTAGTTCACAGCAACAGGCGGACTTTGTCTTGGGGGCCCTGGAGGGCAACGCCAAGCTAGATCTCCTCAGCGAAGAGGAAAAAGACACTGGAAAAAAAGTTCTTGATGTATTGCAATCCCTATATGCTCAGCCTGCCACTAAAGCACAGCTTCGTACCAAGTTTTTTAACTGCAAACAAAAAGCGGATGAAACAGTTGATGCTTTTATCTTACGTCTCCGGGAACTATTTCACAGATGGCAAGAGGGTGACAGAGAAGGGACTGAAGGGGAAGATGACCTGCTACTGGACCAGCTTATGGTAGGGTTGAAAACCGGTTCCATAAAGCAAGAACTGAGTCGACAGATGAGACGACATAATGTTATGACATTTAAAGCTGCATGTAAAGAAGCCCAGGCCTTAGCACGAGAGCTACAGGAGGATGAGGAGGCTGCTCATTCTAATCGAGTTACCTATACCCCTCAGAAACAGGAAGCTGTCGATCCAGAGCATCTCAAGAAACAGTTAAAGGCCGAACTGAAGGAGGAACTGTTGGGTGAGATAAAAACAGGAACAAAAGAACAACTGAAAGAGCTTTCAGCTGACCTAATAGTAGAAATAAGGAATCAGTTTTCTCACCATCAGCAGCCCGCTCCGACCTCATCATCCACCTGGGCCAGACCACGAAGCCGCAACCCCACCACGCAGGTACCTGTCGGCTCTGCACCTGTGCCCCCGTCTCCTCCTCCACTGTTTACCCCGACAACGGCGATAATCGGGGACTCCGATTATACAGAAGGTCCGCTTCTTTAACGCGGTCACACACTGTTTTCCGGGAGCCACGGTTCTGGATATCCTGGAGAAACTCCCAGACCTGCTGCGATCTTTCCCGTCCTCTGTCAGGAGGCTGATTTTACATGTTGGTTTTAATGACATGTCTTATCGGGAGTCTGAAACGACTAAAAAGGCGTTCATCAGACTTTTTAATTTTTTAAACTCTTGTCCATTGACTGTTTTTATCTCGGGGCCCCTCCCCTCCCTCTCCCGCGGCCAGGGCCGCTTCAGCAGGCTGCTGAGTCTGAGCACCTGGCTCCACTCTGCTTCCAGCCGGAATACGTTTGTTTTTATTGACAATTTTAATCTTTTCTGGAACAGAACCTCATTTTATAAAACTGATGGGATTCACCCCAGTCCACTGGGCAGCAATGTTTTAGCTGCAAACATCAGACACTCTGTCCAGACATCACCGGCCCCCATCATGCCCCCACCTGTCCAAACCTCCTCCTCATCCGTGCAGACATCAGTCTGTGGAAGTGACTGACTGGATGTGGTATCACCCCCCCACATTCCCCAAGAAACTGCTTCAATCGAGAGTGCTTCCTTGCCACGACCTGCAGCCCCCCCAGTCTTTCCTATTGTTACTATTATTACAGACAGGTCTTCCATGAGGGGACATGCTGGGAGAAAAGCAAACACTAACTGGCTTCGTCCACTAAAGGAAGCACCAAAACCTGAGGAAGCAGCTTCCACAACCACTCCCCCCTCTTTTAACTTGGCACTTTTTAACATTCGATCGTTGTCCAACAAAACTTTTATTATAAAAGATTTTATGCATGATTATAATATTGATGGACTGTTTTTAACTGAAACATGGCTGAGCACGGATGCATCCACTGTTCTCACTGAGGCTTCTCCACCCAATTTTAGCTTTGTTTTTTCCACCAGGGAGGGCAGAAAGGGTGGGGTACTGCATCTATAATGTCCAACTCCTTTGCAGTAAAGCAGATTACATTAGATGAGTACCCCAGCTTTGAACATCACGCCTTTGTTTTTAACAACCCTCCAGTTTTATCCATCACAGTATACAGACCACCCAAACCAAGCTCTGTTTTTATTGAGGAGTTTTCTGAGTTTCTAGCATCTGTCCACACTTCCTTTAACATGATTTTAATAACTGGTTATTTTAACTTGCATATAGATGGGAAGTCGGACTATTGCACCACTCAGTTCTTGGACTTACTCTCCTCTCTTGATTTTAAACAACATGTCACGCAGCCGACTCACAACAGGGGGCACACTCTTGACCTCGTCATCAGTCATGGTTTACCTACCAGTGTGTCCACTGTTGTGGACTTGGCTGTATCTGACCATTACTGTGTACTTTTTAACATTACTGGTTTTATAAGGCAGGAGACCTCTGTGAGAATGGTGAAGAAACGCTACTTGACTCCTGAAGTGGTCGAAAAATTTATTACATCTGTTCACTCCTTCTCTCCACCTGTCTTACCAGCCCCCTGTGATCTACTTGTTGAAAGTTTTAACAGTAAATTAAAATCCAGTCTCGACTCAGTTGCTCCACTAAAATCCAAAAAGATAAGAACCAAAGCCACACCCCCTTGGAGAACTGAGGAAATTAAACAATTGAAGAGATGTTGTAGATCTGCGGAAAGACTTTGGAGAAAACACAAACTTGAAATAAACTATAAACAATACCAGAACCAACTAAAACTATACAATCATATCGTAAAACAGAACAGAAATTCATATTTTGAGAACATCATTTCTGTAAATAAAAATAAACCCAGAGTCCTTTTCACCACAATTGAATCTTTAATTAACTCAAATGTGAACAAAAACACAATGCCAGCCTCTGCCTCATTGTGTGAGGACTTTGCAGACCACTTCAGGAGCAAGATTGATTCTGTCAGATTGAACATCATAAAAGACAGAAAAGCCTTTTTATTGCTAATGATGGCTTGATTTTACCTGAGGAAGCACTGGACAGTTTTGACCTGGTTGAAGCTGCAACACTTGGTCGAGTTTTCTCCCAAGTTAATCCAACAACTTGTTTTTTAGATCCCATCCCTGCATCACTTTTTAATCATTTTATGGGTCTTTTGAGAAAGAGATTTTAAATATCATGAACCTCTCTCTACAGCTGGGTATTTTTCCTGGTGCCTTTAAAATGGCAGTGGTGAAACCGTTACTCAAGAAAACTAATTTAGACCCTTCAGTTTTTAATAACTACAGACCTGTGTCCAACTTGCCATTTTTAAGTAAGGTTTTAGAAAAACTTGTTTTTATTCAGCTAAACGAGTTTCTCTTACAAAACAACATTTTTGAGATAAACCAGTCTGGCTTTAGAATGAACCACAGTACTGAGACAGCCTTGTTAAAAATTGTTAGTGATCTCAGGTGTGCCTTGGATTCAGGTCAGATCTCAGTACTAGTTCTGTTAGATCTAAGTGCAGCATTTGATACTGTTGATCACCTGATCCTTGTAAACAGACTGAAAAGTCTTGGCCTTTCAGGGACTGTTCTCAAGTGGTTCGAGTCGTATCTCATGGAGAGAAGCTTTATGGTAAGCATGGACACATATTTTTCTGGGGTCCATGAAATTAATTGTGGGGTGCCTCAAGGTTCCATCCTGGGCCCCTTGCTTTTTAACATTTACATGCTTCCTCTGGGGAATGTCATCAGGAGCCACAACATCAGCTTTCATAGCTATGCTGATGATACCCAGCTGTACATAGCTATGTCTCCTGATGACACAAAACCAATAGAAGCACGTTTTAACTGTATTTTAGATGTAAAACGATGGCAAATAATTTTCTGCAGCATAACCAGGAAAAAACTGAAATTTTAGTTATTGGTCCTGAAGCCAAGAGAGAGAAACAGTTTCTGAAGCTACAGGAACTTTCATTAAGTCATTCAGAAACAGTCAGAAACCTGGGCGTTATCTTTGACTCTAAGCTGACTTTTATCCCACATATAAAACAGGTGGTTAAAACTGGTTTTTATCATCTCAGAAATCTGGCTAGAGTCCGCCCACTACTCTCTCTTGCTAATATGGAGATACTAATGCATGCTTTTATCATGAGTAAAATTGATTACTGTAACGCCCTGCTTGCTGGTCTTCCAAAAACTAACATTAAGAACCTTCAGCTTCTCCAGAACTCTGCTGCACGAGTTCTTACAAAGACCAGAAGGCGAGCTCATATCACCCCAATTTTAAAATCCCTGCATTGGCTCCCCATATGCTTCAGGATTGATTTTAAGATACTTTTAACAGTTTTTAAATGTCTTAACGGTCTTGCGCCTTCTTATCTATCAGATCTTTTAGTAAAGTATGAACCCTCGCGGACCCTGAGATCCTCTGGCACTGGTTTGTTAACCATTCAACCAGTAAAAACCAAAACATACGGAGAAGAATCTTTTCAACACTATGGCCCCCGTTTATGGAACAGTCTGCCAGAGGACCTGAGAGCCGCAGAGAGCATTAATGCTTTTAAGAAAAGGCTCAAGATGCATCTTTTTAACCTGGCTTTTAGCTAATTTTTTTTACTACTTTTATTTATTTAGTTATTTATTTATATGTATTTTCATGTTATTTATTTATGTTTGTCTGTTTTATGAACTTGCACCTGATTTTTAACGTGTTATTTTAATTTACCTTATTTCAATGTTTTATTGTTTTTATCAATATGTTTACTTTTTGATTCTCATTTTTATTCTTTTTCTGATACTGTATTCATCCCTCAATGGGGAAATTCTGCTCCGCATTTGACCCATCCCCTGGGGGAGCGGTGAGCTGCAGCTGAACCGCGCTCGGGAGGTGGTAGCGTTAAGGGCCACTGGGTGATGTTAACTGCTCGCCATTGATATGGTAATTGCCCCCCAGTACCATTGCTTATTCCCCTCTGGGAATCGAACCCTGGATTCCTGTATGGTAGCTTGTCACCTTACCAACCAAGCCACCCAGCCGGCTTCATTTTTATTTCCTCAGCTGGAACCTCTCCCTCTGTGGCGGCTGCTGTTCAGCCACTGCGGCTCTGGGTGGGGACCTGCATCACCGCTTGGCTGTGGTGGGTCCCCGTCTTCGATGCTGCATTTGGCTGTCTATGCGGCTGTTTACAGGGGGGGAGGTTCCAAATACTAGCGTTTCCAGCATCATGTTTTTGTGCTCAGCCTATTTTTCATTGTCATTTCCCATCAGTTAGAGGGTGGGAGGTGTGAAAGGCGTGGGGGGCTAGGTACGGGGAGGGGGCCCTATTATTTATTTATTTATTTTTTAATGCTTGCTTTTTTTTATATTTTGTTGTTTTAATGTAAAGCACTTTGTGTTATATTTTTATACGAAAAGTGCTTTATAAATAAAGTTTGATTTGATTTGATTTGATTTGATATTAGTAAGAGTTTAATTTATTTCCCAAATCAGAAACCATGGATGACCAGCGAAGTGAAATCTCTCCTAAAAAAACGAGACACCGCCTTCAGGTCAAGGGACAATGACTGGCTCCAATACAGCGCAGCCAGATCCGCCCTAAAAATGGCATAAAGAAGGCCAAAATGGCCTACAAAAAGGAGATTGAAGAGTACTTCGCTGACAAAAACCCCAGGAAGATGTGGCAGGGGATAAACCACATCACAAATCAAAGGAGCAGCAACACAGTGTCCACTGGAGGGGATGCCTCCCTAGCAAGGGAGCTAAACCATTTCTTTGCCAGGTTTGACACGCAGAGACCCCCAGCAGACACACCACAATCATCTCCACCCCACACCAACAGCACCCTAGTACTTCAGAAACATGAAGTGGTGCTTAAATCAGCCAACCCCAGGAAGGCAACGGGACCAGATGGAGTACCAGGCAAAGTACTCAGCGCATCGACCAACTAGCAGACGTTGTCACCAGAATCTTCAATCAGTCCTTACAACAGTGCAGCATCCCAGCCTGCCTCAAAACCTCCACCATAATTCGGGTTCTGAAAAAGCCAACAGCAGACAGTCTTAAAGACTACAGGTCAGTTGCTCTCACGCCTGCTGTCATGAAGTGTTTTGAAAGACTGATATCAAAACACATCAAAGAAAATCTTCCACCCACCCTCGACCCGCCCCAGTTTGCCTACAAACCAAATCGCTCAACAGATGGTGCCATATCTACCACTCTACACTCTTCTCTGAACCACCTGGACCACCCAGGGAACTACGTAAGGCTGCTCTTTTTGGACTTTAGCTCAGCCTTTAACAACATAATCCCAGACAGATAAACTGCTTCACCTGGACATTTTTTTCCCACATCTGCTTATGGATTAAAGACTTTCTGTCGGAACGCCCACAGTCTGTCAAACTCGGACCCCACCTTTCATCCACCATCACCATCAGCACCGGTTCACCACAAGGATGTGTCCTGAGCCCACTCCTCTTCACGCTCTACACATCGGACTGAACGCCGACCCACCCCGGTAAAAACATAATCAAATTTGCTGATGATACCACTGTGGTCGGGCTCATCTCAGGGGAAGATGAGACTACAGGGATGGAGTCAGCAGACGGGAAAAGTGGTGCGTAGGCAACAACCTCCACCTGAACACCAACAAGACCAAAGAAATAATCCTGGACTTCAGAAAGAGGAGAGTGGAACCGCCCCCTCTTTATATAAATGGGGACAATGTGGATAGGGTCCACTCTATCTGCTACCTAGGTATGCTACTCACAGAGGACCTCACCTGGACAGCAAACACCACTGCGGCAGTAGGGAAGGCCCAGCAGCATCTCCACTTTCTGAGAGTACTCAGGAGGAACAACCTGGAGAAGAAGCTGCTGCTGACCTTCTACAGAGCCACCATATTAGAGCATCCTGACGTACTGCATCACAGCCTGGTATGCAGGATGCTCGGCCGCAGACAGAAAGGTGCTGCAGAGGGTGATCAACTCAGCCCAGAAAATCACTGGCTCCCCCCTGCCAAGCCTAGAGGACATTGCTAGCTCTCGCTACACGAGCAGAGCCAAGCAAATCATCAAGGACTCCCACCATCCAACCACCACCTGTTCCAATTGCTACCGTCAGGTCTGCAGTACAGATCCCACAAGGCTCGCACAAACAGACTCAAAAACAGTTTTTTCCCCAGAGCAGTAAACCTCCGAAACAAATGTGAATCCCACAATAATCTGTAACTTCGTGCAATAATTGAAGCCAAAGTGCAATATTACAGCTCCCAGGTGCAATACAGTGCAATATAGAAATTTTATGCAGCTATGTATATATGTATATTTCTCCGGTAAACAATTTTTTTTTTACTGTTCTTTAGTATTTTACTTATTTATATTATTTATGGTAAAATGGTAAATGGCGTATACTTTTTTGTAGCGCTTTCTACCTTCTTATGAAGGCCCAAAGCGCTTTACAGTCACAGTCCCATTCACCCATGCACACACACATTCACACACACATTCACACACTGATGGCGGCTCTGCTGCCGAACACTGGCGCCAACCTCCCACCAGAGGCAAGGTTGGGTTCAGTGTCTTGCCCAAGGACACTTCGACACATGGGCGTGCAAGGCGGGAAGCGAACCTGCAATCTTACGATCATGAGTCGACCGCCCTACTGCTGCACCACGGCTGCCCATTTAAGCAGCTGGAGAGCACCGGAATTTCGTTGTCACAAGTTTCTTGTGTAACAATGATAATAAAGGCTTTCTGATTCTGATGATGATGTTCCGTGCGGTAGGGAGGCGGCGTGGCTGGAGAGGGTTCGTGGGTCCGGGGTGAGACTTGAGGATCGTTGATGGCTCGAGACGAGGCTAGGAGGTCCGGCTATGGCTCGTTTGGCGTTTGGCGAGGTTCCACAGAGAGGTAGGTAAATCCAGAAGAACTTATGCTTGGCGTATCCAGCTTTGGAAGTCTACTCGTGGGTATGAGATTCCTGGAAAAAGGACAAAGTATTCGTGAGGGAATGGCGAGACGTGCATAACTAGAGACTGTGAGTAGACCAGACTAACACCATTAGAGGCAACAAACTGGCATTGAGTCCAGGTCATGGAGCTCCTTATAAAGGTCTGGCAGGCTGATGAGATGAGTGGACGCAGCTGGGATGAATCAGAGGCCAAGCAGAGAGGGGAGGGGGGAGGAGGCTGACAGAGGCACCATGACAGATTTCCTCTTTTCTAACTTTAGTATTTACCTACCTTCCTGCTGTCAAATGGTTTATGCACATAGCAAACATTCTTATATTTTGCACATATCATTTTACACATTGCAATTTTTTCTTCATTTTGTACATATTGTTTTTCATATTATAGACAAGATTATAATTTTGTTCATAGTCATCTTTTTTTACACTGATATGGTGACTGCTATAATGTCATTGTACATGAGGTCAGTGACAATAAAGGCATATCTTATCTTAAATGGCCAGTCTTAAATGGACTGACCACCTGCCCAGGATGTCCTCTGCCTTCAGAGCTCCAGCAGCCCCTTGGCCCCGGAAAGGACAAAACGGGTGTAGAACATGAATGAATGAATGAGTGGCAAGGTTGATTAAATCATAAACTTCTAAGTCCAAACTGGCCATGAAGCAGAGAAAAGCAGTAAAAAACAAGTAGTGGCTATTATAAAAAATATATGATAGATATGCAATTATGAACATTGGACCAGAAGACCTTTGTGTGTTTACAGTTATAAAAGATCTGTTCTAATGTTTCTGTTTTTGATTAGCAAAAGCCACATGGTTCAGATTGAAACTCAAATCTTTTTTGCAAAGAATCTTCTACAGACTAAATTTTAGGGTGATTCTTTCATTTTGGGTGCAAGTGTGAATTGCATGTATAAAGAAAATGATTTATTCATCAAGGTGCATTATAGGTCACGTCTCCGTGGGGTAAGGCCCTATGCTGGGCCTCCTGGCAAGGCAAAAGGACTGTTCTCTGGGAGGGCTGGGCCTCACGCTCTCTGTGCCCCTGAGCCCTCCACCTATCCAGTGCTGGGGGCCACTGTGGTGGTCCTTCCAGCTCTAGTCTGGGTGGCTGACATCAGGTTGCTTGGGAGGCAGATTCCCTTGATCTGCTTTCCCATGCAGGTGTCTGGGCAACACATTCTCACTCCAACTAGTCATATATGGACGCATGGGCATTGACCCCCCCCCCCATGTCACATATTATTGCTTCATATACCAAAAAAAGTGGACCATTTTAACTAAAAGCAACGCATTGAGTGCTACTTTCTGACAATGTGAGGAAAAATACTTTTCTTGTATTTTTATTATTCAGGTAGATGTCAGAATCTGTGGAACTTTACTGAACTCATTTAATCAGGGCAGGCAGCATGTTGAAAAACGACAAGTTGAGCTCACCCAAAGCTATATGTGATGCACAGGGGACTCCTTACCATGTGTCCATATTGTACGAGTTGGCGTGAGAATCTGTTGGTCTTTGTGTGTCTGAAGATTCATAACCACCTATTGTAACAGTAAAATCTGGTCATTAGCTCTTATTTGTTTGCTCGGCTGCTGGACACTTAGAAGTTAGAGAAAAAAAGAAAAAGTACAAGCTGAACTTAGAAGTTCTTTCTTTGTCACCATGCTGTCACATATTCACCTCACCCAAGCTTCCTGTCACAATGCAACTACTGTTGCATGACATTGACTTCCCACCACTTTAATAATAATCTTTGACAGGAAAAGCTGTTCAGTATACAAGTCAGTCTGTTACACACTTCATACGTTCTTAGATTTTACATCTTTATAATGGAAACCATTTATGAAAATTTTGAACCAAAAGATCTTGTCTGCCAGGTTTCTGTATCAAACCCACCAGGTAAGACTGAACTCACTGATAAAACAAAATGAATTCACTTTATGATTTTCTATTGTGGTTTCAGTTGTAATTTTCCTCCTATAGCTTCCATCAAGTCCAACAGGAGATGCTATCTCAGTGTTATTACTTTCATGGTGATGCTGAGTGTTCTTCTTCTGGCTGGACTCATCATTGTCTGCCTCCTCTGTGAGTATTTAACTCACAATAGACCAAATGTGACAATACATTTATTTTTTCTTTTAAATTCAAGTCAGAAATGTAATTCCTTTAACCTTTCTTAAATTGTGGCATGTACGACTGCATGATAATGTAGTGGTTTGCACTTTCATTTCAAATGGTTAAGCTCCAGCTGGTCCTTTCTGTGTGGAGTTTGCATGATCTCCATGTGTGTGTGTGGGTTTTCTCCTGGTTCTCCAGCTTCCTCTAACGGCCCTAAAACATGCTTCATAGATGAATTGGTGAGTCTAATTTTCTATTAGGTGTGAATATGTGTGAGTCTGTAATGGACTACAAATGGATGTTACCTGTGCTCCTCCTAAAGCAGCAGTGATACGCTCCAGCAACCCTCACAAACAGGAATAGAAAACAGATGAATGGAAGTTGTAATGTAGAAAACCTGAAACAATCATCCTGCAGTGTTGTATGGGTCTGTCTGTGTGATTTTAGTAGTTTCCATGTGGATTCTTTAATGTTTTTTTTTTAAACATGTTTTATTGTCGCCGTTTAAATTGTTTGTGTTAATTGTGTTGTGTTGTATTGTGTTGTGTGAGCAACAACATTTGTAACGTTTTAAAATTAATTTGAACAGTTTATATTAAAATTGTAAAAAAAGTATAAACAGGAAGAGGAGGGAGTCATAAGTGTAATTTTGATGAAGCAGTCAAACTGGACAGTTGTGCAACAAGGTCAAAGAATCCAAATTTGGTTCTTTTAGGTGAATTATAAATATATTTTTTCCTAAAGTCACTTATGGTCTTCAATAGGTCTTTATTTTTTTCTGCCATCTATTTCAGTCAAACAGCAAAGAAACCATTTTCAGGGATGTGTTGTCGAGGACTAAGGGTTACAGCTCAGTTAAAACTGATTTTTTAATTTATTTTATTGAGTCATTTATTCATCTTCTAAACCCAGGAAAGGCTCCGGCCGTCCTCTTGTGTTCAGAAGCAGAGAACATGGACAGGTCACCGGTCTGTCACAGGGCCACCATTACACATCCATGCACATTCACACCGAGGGACAATTTAGTTTAACAAATGAACCTATGAAGCATGTTTTTGGTGGGAAGAAGCTGGAGTCCCAGAGAAAACAATGCATGCACGGGGGGGCATGCAAACTCCACACAGAAAGATCCCTATTGAGGTTCTGTTTTGGGCCCCCCAGCAGGGACTTGAATCAGGGCCTTCTTGCTGTGAGGCAGGAGTGCTAACCACCTCACCTCCGTGCAGCTCAGATTTAGTTATTTCTCTCACATGTATACATTTTTTACGTGTAATTGCAAATACCAGGCTCATGTTTACTTTTAAAAATTGGAATAAAACATGCATTTAAAAATCTTAAATTTGACACATCAGATCAATTTAGACATGCAAATGTTGTTAGGAAATGAGATAAAAGGGTTTTTAACCACATTGAAGATCTACAGATGTGGTAGAAGAAGCAGGAAGTTATGTATGTGAGAGCTAAAACAGCAGATGACGGATGAAAAAATGTTGCTGTAAGAGAAAACTCATTATGTTGCTTTATACTTTTACATCAATGTGATCAACAATAGATAACATTTGTAAATGTTTTTTTGGCATTAGTGCTTCATTTGACCCACTTGATGAAAATATTTTGCTGCAGATTCTGGAAAGCGTCTTTCACAGGAACTGTTCAAAGCTGTTCTAATGTGCTTTTGTCTTTGCATGCCTCTATTGGGTAACATTATTAGGCAGCACAGCATAATAAATAAATAAATAAAAAATTCACTATCTGGCAATTTTACAACTTCTATAAAAAAAAACTGGTTGAACAGGCAATGGCCACAGGTCAGAGGAGGATTTGTTTCACAAGGGGACAAAAAAGTATTTAGTCATCCACCAACTGTGCACGTTCTCCCACTCAAAAGGGTTAAAGAGGTCTGTAATTTTCATTATAAGTAAACCTCAACTATGAGAGACATAAAGATAAAATCATATTGCCTGTATTTTAAAGAATGTATATGAAAAATATGGTGAAAAAATGTATCTAGAAAGAAGCAGGATTTCTGGTTCTCACAGACCTGCAACTTTTTCTGTAAGAGGATCCTCTGTCCTCCACTCATTACCTGTATTAACTGGTTATCTATAACAGAGACACCTGTCCACAACCTCAAACAGGTTCAGGGGGTCAGCTGACTTATCCACATGGTTTGCTAGAGTCCGTCTGCCGAAGACATGGCTAAATCGAGATTGGACGCAAAAGCAGCAGGGGGTAGGCACAGCTGTGTTGTGACTGGGAAGGAGTGGGGAGACGACGGGGGATGTGAAAGGGAGGATAGCATGGAGATGAGCTTTGGGATTGAAACAGGGAGAGAAAAGAGGGGCAATAGTTTTGATGAAGCTGGTGCTAGAAAACAAAGACGGGTGATGTCGACTGACAGTGACAAAGAGGGAGGGGATGGCTATAAAGTCATTTTGAGATTTTCTGAAGGAAAAGAGTTAGGTTCTTTAAGCCCGATAAAAGTGACGACTATCCTGAAGAATCAAGTGGGGTACCATAATTTCCGGATTATAAACCGCTACTTTTGTCACTGATGCGGCTAATTTATGCATTTTTTTTTCTTTCTTTTTTTTTAATGCAAATGGCCGCTAGGGGGCGCTCGAGCAGAAAGGGTAAGAGTGAGACAGGGCGAATACGGTATATGTGTCCAGGAAGACGCAAGTTTAATGTGAATTCCTGCTTTGTGAATGAATAGCACAAACCCTCATCACAGAATATGCTAGAAGAAATGCATATGACGCAGCTTTCCAGTTAAAGCAATCGTTAAAAGCAGTGTAAAAAAATCTACCATCACCGACGGGTTTGGAAAAGCCGGTCTGCTGCGTGACGGAGAGGACAGCGCAAGCTCAGGAGTGAATTTCCCTCAGGATGAGAGTGACTCTGACGGCGACAATGAAGGAGACACTGAGAGAGTGTGGCGAAGAATATCTGACGCTATTCCAATCTCACACTGAGGAGGAAGACTTCCATGATTTCAGTGCACGCAAGGCACGAGCCGTGCAGGGGCGCCTATAAGTTACTGCTGCTCTCAGTGACTTTTACCGGTAGGTTTTTTTTAACCAGCCCTGTTAGTACTATTACTACCATATTGCTGCCGTGTTAATGCTGCGTCACAGACACTGTTTGGAAAAGAGCTGTGACGGTGTAGGATTTTTGATCACTGCGGTGAAGAAGCAGCAGGAGTTGCAGTGTCCTGGTTTACCCCCCCTCCCCCCAACACACACACACACACAATCCCAAATGAATACCAGTAGAAGTAATAATTACAATGCTGTATTTTTTATTAACAAATAACAGTAACAACTATCTATTAACTATCTAACTAATGAACTAACCATATAGGTGTTGCAGAATGAGTATGTGTGGCAGCATGCTGTGTGTGGGAGAGGAAGGAGCGCAGAGTGAGAACGCTCCCTCTTGCGCTGCACCCCGCTCCCTCCTCTTTCTTACACACGTAGCGCACGGTTTCAGCACATGCACATCCTCATTCTACAACACATGTTTCAATGTGGACACATGCGAGCTCTATAGTCCGGAAATTACAGTATATTAAACTCGCTAGAGTCTTGACAGATGGGAACCTGTTGATTGTTTGTAGGAGTGAGGAGCAGAGGGACAGGGCCTGTAAAATGAGAGAAGTGGAGAAACATAAAGTTATTAGTATGAGCAAGGTAGGACTGGGAGATCAGGGACAGAGAGGAGAGATTACATTCCTAAACCCATTAGATGTTTTCACTGCTGAAAACTGCAAGTTAGCAGTTAAAAAGAGGGATAAGGGTTTGAAACTCTTGATACAGGCTCACACATATGAGAACCTATTGAACTGTGAGAGACTTTGTGCACTGGCGAGAAGGATTATTAAAAAGGAGAAAAGGGAGTATTGGAGGGGTTTTTGTGATATAATTGGTCGAGCCACAGTTAGTACAGTTCAGAGAATGATTAGGAAAATGAAGGGTATAAGAAGGGAGTTTCAATATCCAGTATTAAAGATGGGTGATGAACTGGTGATATTGGATAAGGATAAAGCTGAAATGTTGGCTAAAACCTTTTTGAGAAGTCAAAGTAAGGAGAATTTGTCTGTATATAGGAAAGGGAGGAGAGAGGAAATTAGGGAACAGCACTACAAGGAATTTGATGGTAACACTTATCTGAAAGCTATGGATGCTCCGTTCACATATTTTGAACTGGATCTAACACTACATAAATCTAGAATTACATCACCAGGTAGGGATGGCATAAACTGTGTTAAAGCATTTAGGCAAGCAAAGGAAGTTGAAGTTATTGGACATGTATAATAGAATCTGGAGAAAAGGTAAATTGCCGACTAATTGGAAAGAGCTAATGTAAAACCTGGGAAAGATCCGAGCAGCCCATAGAACTCACATCACATGTTGGCAAAATTATGGAAAGAATGATAAATGAGAGATTGTATTAGTACCTGGAAAGTAAAAATTATAGTCCTAATATCAGAATTGTTTTAGGAAAGGTCGAGGGACAATGGACCCTGTAGTCTGTCTAGAAGCAGACATTATGAAAGCCTAAGTACACAAGAAATATTTGGTTGCAATATTTTTTGAAGTCTTTTTCTTCAGATAGCAGATCGGATCTAGCGTATGAAATTCACGAGAGCTTGTTCAGGTTGGAAAAATTGAAAATAAGCATTAGATTTATGTGGGTACCAGCACATGGGGAGGGGAGGTGAAATGGCTGATTTTATGGCAAAGCGGGCGCTGAAACGTGGTATAGAGATGGAAATTCGGAGGAGTATTATGGAAGAATGGCAGAAACAATGGGAAAGGGAGAGGAAAGGTCGACATCTGTTTAGTATTCAAGACAAAGTAGGAAACGTATGAATGTCAGAGTATACACTAATTCTATGGCATTGTGAACTGTGTGGGGAAGAAAAATGACAGCTGGAGAGTAGGGTACGGTTGCCAGGGGGTGAGCGGATGAGTTTGAAGAGGCTTTTGGGAGGAGAGGAAAATGGAGTAATAATAGTTTTTTGTTTAGCCAAACCCGATTATTGAGGAGGATATAGTTTTTTTAGTTAGGTAGTCCCCCATTCCAACCCATACTCCAGCACAGTAGGTGGTGGTAATGCACCTTGTCGTTGGTGCCAACTGCAGAAGAAGAAGAAGAAGACCCTCAAACAGTCACGCTCCAAACTCCACTATGGCTAACATATCAGTCTTATTAATGTTTTATCAGTATTTTATCAGTTAACAATAGAAAAATGTAACTTGGTTTGTGGTAAAAAAAAATGTCCATGAAGATCTGTCTTTATGCTCCCATTTTTTACAGTCTATGTCTGCATGTTGGGTAATAATGTTAATATTTTCTGTGCACCTTTACTCTTATAGTCTGTTAGCTAACTGCAGTTGTTCCACCATCCATTCTGCTTAAGTCTCTGATAAAGTTTTTATTTTGGCCTGATTTCATTTCAGATGGTGACTCAGTGAGACATTTGTCAGAAATCTCTGACAACAAAGATAATTTGACTGAACATCTGAATGCTGTTATTGAGAGGATGAATTCCAGCCTCATTGAAACAACCAAGAAGCTGATGGACTTACAGAGTAAGTCTGAACATCCTTTATTAAAAATGTAAATTTGTGAAAATGCAGCTATACCATGTAGTATTACGATTTTTTTTACCACTGGCACCCAGAGGGCTCACATTCCAATGGATTATCTGTAAGAAAAATAAAAGGAGAAAACAAAAAAAAAGCTGTGAAGACTTCACTGATTTCCTCCTTGAATCAATTATACCTTTCTGGAATGATTACAATTGATTTCAGTTTAATAATAATGCTTTGGCTAAAACCCTAAAGTTACAGAAATAGATGCAATAAAGTACAATCCAAATTAAACTAGAGGTATTCTTTTGTCCCATACAAATTTGAGACAAACACTTCCTTATTGTTGGTGTTTGAGCACAGAACCGGCCAGATTCTCACATTGTTGCTGCTGCTGCATAAAAATATATCTGAGATGGTGAAACTATTTTTGACACCAATCAGGAGGAACAGAAAGTGACTTTCTATGAATTCCTGCAGAACCTTTAAACACATTCAGATCCAGACGCCGATAGATAAAAAGAAACAAAATCTGCGTGTTTCAATAATGTGTTAATATTTTGTCTTGCTTAAAATTTCCAATGTGTTCCAGGGAAAACAGGATGTCCTGAGAAATGGATCAGATTTGGTTCTTCTTGTTACTTCTTCTCTGGAGAGTCTAAGTCCTGGGATGAAGCAAGAGAGTTCTGCAGAACCAGAGAAGCTGATCTGGTGGTGATAAACACTGAAGAGGAAAATGTATGTTAATGTATTTTTGGTCTGTTTTGGATTACATCAACATTTACAAATCAACAATAACATTAAACATCCATGTGATTGGGTTTAGACAGATTCTTAATGTAGTTTAGATCCTTTTAAAAGACTAAAGCAACTCCCCAGAACTGTAAAAATGTGAAAAATGGGATCAGGATTTGATTGTCTGATCCACATCAGAAATCAGGTGAGGTTTTAACTTCTGCCAAAGAAAGTGGATCATTCAAGGAAATAAACCCTGGTGTGAATTAGGCCTTACAATGTAAATGTATTTATGAAGTCAACCAGGAAACCCTTTTTGTTTACCAGAGTATTCTAAACATGTGTGTTAGGTGAATGGTCCAATAAACAGCTGGATCTAGGTTATGTCACAGGAAATGATCAAAACACAGAAGTACATCTATTTGAAAAAGAACAACCTGGTTTAAGGCCAGACCTAATCCCAGCTGAAATACCAGTCTCAAAGTGTGGCTATTGAACGTCTATGAATGTCAAATATTTCTCAAAGCATTTATTTTCAAATGAAATGTGGTTATTTGACTTAAGTTTTTTTGGTTTGGTTTCAGTGAAAAGAAGTTTGGTGATCGTACCATTTATTAAAAATAGAGGACAGAGAAAATGTGGCCATATGCTGTAATCCGGTTTAATTCTAAACTCACTGTCACTCATACAAATGGATCATTCTTGGAAGGCTGATCACAGAACTGCCTCATGTAAACCTGGAATCCTAGAACAAAAACACTTTTAACCTTTAATACAAAGTTGAAGAAAGAAGCTTGTTTGTAAATGTGTGTGTGTTGATACCATTTTATCATAGGCAGTTGTTTCATGACTAAACTACATTTATCTAAAATGCAAAACACAACCACATTTCACATGAGATAAATGGTGCTTATACCTGTAATGTAATTCAGTGTAACATTTGATTATCTTTACCCTTAATGCTTTTTTTCCTTATTTAAATAATAATATGTATTTGAATTATTGCTTTTAGTTAAGTTTGAACTTTTACAAAAATATTTTGACAAAATCTTGACAAACTGGTGAGCAGCTTACGTTGTTTTTTTCCAGGAATTTATTTCTGAATTGAACAAACAACATTTTTGGATTGGATTGTCTGACAGAGACTTGGAGGGGACCTGGAAATGGGTAGATGGAAGTTCTCTGACTCTGCAGTGAGTGTTCACTCTGGATCAGTGTGTGAATGTGTGTGTGCATGGGTGACTGGGACTGTAAAGCTCTTTGGACCTTAGAGGAAGGTCGGTGCTACATAACCATACGCCATTTACCATTCACACATCCACAAAAAATAGTTCTTGTTCATTATTTTTTACTCATCCAGATGGGACTGACCTGATGGTTGGTGTGTTGAATTGTCAGCCACATTACTGGGGTTTACATGAGAAGTGTCAGCAGTCTCCAGAGGTCATCGGTTAGACAGTTCAGGCTCTGGTAAATCCAGTTCAGGTGTTGAGGTGGTACGTGCCTGAACTTCCAATTGTAGGAGTTGAAATTGGTGCTGGAGTGCTCTGAATCATTGTTTCTGCCGAGCACTTTCTTCCCTTTGCCTGGTATCTCTGACTTCCTGCTGACTCATGTTAGAACAAAAGACAGAGACCAGGTTTCCAACACTTGGCTCGTTGCCTGTGTCCTCAGAGTCGTCCACCCCTCTGGAAGCTCCATTTTCCTCCAGTTAAAAGGGTTGTCAGGGGCCGCTCTGCAGATTGAGCCACAGGACAAAAAATATATTCAAATAAGACATTTTATCCCAACAAAAACAAAAATGGCATAGGCCTAAATTTAAAAAGGTCAACATAACAGAAATGTAACTGAGAATCAGGAACAAAAACTCAAACCAACTGAACCAAAACTGACCCCCCAGCAGCAAACATTAGGGAGATTTTATTCTGGCTGATCAGACCAATGACACAATAGGGAGGGAACTACAAATACTAAACATTCTAAACCTAAATATTAACTAAATAAGTCAATTACTAGTAATTTAAAGCTTTAACAAACAAAATGAACTCATACTTCAAAACAAGTTGAAAATATTTTTCTAAGCGGAATAAAATGAATAAGTGAAAAAAACCTTGTTTTCCTCCTCCATCATCTCCAAATGTTCAGGAACTTGTCCTGCTCCTCCCTTTACCACCTCATCAGGCCTCAGAGAGAACTCACAAGAAAAGAATTACTCAAAACAATCAGAACAAAATTAACTAAATGTGTGCACAAGTCATTAAGTTAATTTAGTTATGTAATGTGTAAAGTAAAATAAATTTGTGCACAAGTTCACTTAGCAACAAATCTAAAGAAATATAACAAATGAACTTAACTGTGGAGCAGTGGGTTCTGCCCCCAAACAATCCACAAATGTTATAACACGAAAGCTCCTCACCATACATGGAGGGTTCCATCCAAAATCCAGCAATCTGAGACTGTATGCTCGCTGTATAGAAAAATGCAGAGGACGATGCATGAATAGATCAAGGACAAGGACACGATGTCCTCAGTGAATGCCTCAGGCCATGGAGGACAACCCCCTGGATGGGATGTACCATTACTGAAGCATCTGATATCAAGAAGTGTGTGTAAGTGTGAGTGTGTGTATGCTTCTATCTTTGACAACTACAAATACTTATTTTGAGAAAGTTGTCTGAATTAAATTCTCTTATTTTCTGACTTGACAGGTTCTGGGCATCTGGTCAACCTGATAATCATAAAGGAGGGGAAGACTGTGGACAAATGTTAGCATATTTTGAATTTCCGGGACTCTGGAATGATGTTCAATGTAGCTTTACAATGCAGGGGATCTGTGAAAAAGAAGAAATGCTATTTGTTTGAAAAATCTTTATACATTTACTAATAAGACACAACCAAGATGTTTTAACCCTTCAAAATACATACAGGGTACAAACTTAAACAAGAAATGTTTTTTAATCAGCCCGTGCAAAAAATCAGCTTTTACCTTTTCCAAGGCAATCAAAAAAACATAAACAGCTCAGAAATGTGTACATTTAACTGACCAAGAATAAATTAGGGTTCAGGTAAAGTTAAGTGACCCTTAATGTATTTTTCAAACCATGAGGTCCACTTAAAAATGCTTAAATTTGTTCAAAAATAGATAATCGACTTTATAATCTGGTTAGAATTCTGGCTGTACTTACTGACCTCCAATTCATTCTCTGTAATAAGGAGCAGTGCTCAGAAATGTGTCAAAATGTTGGACTTTGGGTAAACTATGAAGCTGCACCGCCTGATGGAGCGTTACAGCAACTGTAGTCAGGAGCCAGGCAGAGTGATACGTACCATCCTTCAACTGTTTGTGAATGACTTAAAGTTTGAGTTAGTCTACTTGACTTTTTTTTTTTTTACTTTCCTACCGAAATCCCAAATACATTTTTTAATTAAACCAATAAAGTTTTGTGTAATTTGTTGTTGTTGTTTTTTTAATATACAACACTAGAAAAGTCGAGATGGCTGATTCTGAAAGAATTTACAGAAATAAATATGATCAAAGGTTTGAATACAATTCTTTCCATCTCACAAAGCTCTGTGAATTTAGGATCAATAATTCACTGCAATCTGCTTTACTAAACACAGGAAGTTAAATGTAGCCACATATTTGGAGGCTATGTTCCTTTCAAACATTTATGCTTTAAAATGTCAGGAACTGGTGGTGGAGGAACCAATATGCAGGAGACCAGGATTGGTGTAGGATTAGTACATTTAATAAATAAACCTAAATATGACAGAACCAACGGCACAACAAAACAGTGACAAAGATCAGTGATCAGTGATGAAGATCTTTGGAGCCATCAGGGGTTGTCACACTAAACCACCTTCAACTGAGTTGAACAGGTAGGTTTTTAACGCAAGATACCCTTCCTGGCACGACCTTGTATTTTATCATGGGGACTGGCACAGGGGGGATCCAGACTTTGGCCCTCATGTGGCTACATATGTAGTTATGTGTTACCGGCGCCAGCCCTAGGGGTAGCTGAGCGGTAGCAAGTGGCACACAGATAGAGTGTCTGTGTTGCCAAAGGCAGTATGGTTGTGACTGTGGACAAATCCAAAACACGTCTGATCAGGCTTCAGCTCATTTAATAACGGAGCATTCATTTAATGACAATTTCACAATACCCAGTATTCCATATTTCTAGTAAGTGAACACAATAGAATTAATTAATATTTAACAATGGTCATGAAATGAAAAATGAAAAATATAAAATATTCAAAAATTATAAACAAAATAATTTGACTCGCAGTGAGCAGAAATGTTACTACATGTGTTGTCTTGCTTATCTTAAACTAAGCTAAGTCAGTTGCTGGGTTTCTATGTCTTTTTATTTAACAGTCTCTTTCAACGTACTACACGGTGCACGGCTATCAACCGCTTCCTAGCTCTCTGCTCCGTGCACTAGCACGTGATCATTCTCTAAGCATTCTGGATAACGCACAATGCTGGGTAATGGCGTTCAACATTACTCACTTCAATAAACAACATTTTCCTCCTTTCAAAGAAAAACCCTTTTCTCCTTAGACCAAGTCTAGATAATAAACATCTCAATATTATGTGTAAACAGTTTCTCACAAAACATTTTCAAACACAAACATTCTTATTCTCTCAAATTTTTTTTTTGTTTTTTTTTTTTTTTGAACCTTCAGCAAGTCTCAATAAGCCTCTTTGCTGGCAGAACATGTCTCTCTTAGCGATCTTGTCACATCCGGAAAGTTGGGTGAATCTGAAAGTTTCGACCCAGTAGGTGATGCAGACCCTGCTGTCAGACTCTCTTGTGGGTGTTCTTGCTCTTCTGTTGTTAGGTGTAAAGATGCATTAGAGTCCGGCAAGCTTGTATCTGTTACTGCAGTGTTTTCTACCATAGGCTGAAGCTGCAGATCCACGCAGTTTCTCCTCAGAGACAGTCCACTCTCCAACTGGACCTTATAAGACCGTGGAGCCAACTCCTCTTGCACGCGTCCTTGTTGTCTCCAGGTTCCTGTGGAAGCATCTCTAAGACGAACCGTGTCTCCTGGCTTTAGGAAAGGCAGATGTTTAGCCTTTCGATCATACAGCCGCTTTTGCTTCACCTTCATTTCTTCTTTTTCCTTCCTGACTTTGTGTGCAGCCTTTGGGGTCAACAAGTCTTCATGTACTGGTAGGTTGGAGCGAATGCGCCTTCCCATCAGCATCTGAGCTGGTGACAATCCATTTTGTAGAGGTGTACTCCGGTAGATCAGAAGACTTTTTTGAAAGTCATCTCTGTCGTGTGCTTTTTTCAGTAGAGTCTTCACTGTCTTTACTGAGCTTTCCGCTAAGCCATTGGACTTTGGATAGTTTGGACTTGATGTTGCATGTCTAAACCCCCAATCTTTAGCAAAGTCAGCAAACTCACTGCTGGAAAACTGTGGTCCATTGTCTGAAAACAGTTCACAAGGAACACCGTGTCTGGCAAACACACACTTCAGGAAACTAACCACTGCTTTACTTGATGTTGACTGCAGCGCTCCGACTTCAGGATAGTTTGAAAAGTAGTCTGTTACCACCAAGTAACTTTTACCATTACAGTCAAACAAATCAGTTCCAACCTTATAATAAGGTCTGTGTGGAACTGGGTGAGACATCAGTGGCTCCGCTTGTTGTTTCGGCCTGTACCTGCTTTCCTTTCTCCAGACCCAATGAGATTTTGGCTATGGACTGTTCAGTGCTGGAGCCAACCACTAATGGCATTGAGAATGTTCTGGTCATGACTGATATATTTAGTAAGCACACCATGGCGGTTGCCACTCGGGATCAGTGTGCCGCAACAGTGCCCCAGGTCTTGGTCACAGAATGGTTCTCAAAATGTGGCGTTCCAGTTTGGATACATTCCAACCATAGTCAAAGATTTGAGAGCACCCTAATTCAACAACTCTGTGACCTCTATGGGGTAGAAAGGTCTACCCCACGCCTTACCACCCGGCGGGTAATGGGCAGTATGAACGCTTCAACAGAACTCTCCACCTTAGGACTTTACCGCTTTCCTGGAAGCAAGACTGGAGCATTTACCTGCCTTAGCTTTTATATTCTTACAACACGACTCCCCATCAGTCAACGGGTGAGTCACCATTCTTTTTTATGTTCAGACAGGAGCCAAGGCTTCCAGTCGACTTCCTGTTGGGCAGAGTACAGGAGCTAGTGGAGGGCACTGTTCAGGAGTGGGTCCAGGAACACAAAGCTCGAATCAAACTGGCTTTTGAGGGCACCAGAGAGAAGCTGCAAGCAGCTGCTGATTGCAGTAAGGGAGGCCATGACGAAGGGGTGGGGGACGCTCCTTTGTTTGAGGGGCAGTTGGTCTTAGTACAAGATCTGGGTTTAGAGGGCGACAGAAAATCAGGGATTTGTGGGATCACAGGGTGCACATAGTATTATAGGCATCTAGAGAGATGGGCTCAGTGTATACCATTGCCCCCAGGGATGGCCCCTGTAGATCCCGGCAAGTCCATCTGTCCTTACTAAAGGCCGTGGTAAAGTGGGGACAAGACAAGGAGTTGGCTGGTTGCTCTCCGAGCCACCCCCCACCAAGTTCCCCCCATCCCAAGAGGACCCGATGGAGAACGGGGAGTGGTTTGTTCTGAGGGAGGACTGCCCTTGCAGCCCCTGTCCCCATTGTGACCTTTAATGTGTTTTCGTGTGGAGTGATTTGTTCATTTAATGTGGACTTCAGTGCCATCGTAGAATTCATCTGATGTCAGTTTTGCTAAAAAAGCTTTGGCTAAAAATAGAAGAATGACCTACAGAGCTAGCCATATTTGTAACGCCTTTGTCACGCCTAAAGGTGGCATTCAATACGTATAGCAAGCTAAGACTCTTATGTTGTTGCAACTACTGCATATAAGAATACCTTATTGGTTTTAAAACTATTTCCCGACACCATGAAGGAGGAACAGAACGTGTACATAAGATTAACAAGTTAATTTATCAACTTCAAATGTGTGTCTGAAAACGTTTTTTTTTATGTTGTATGTATCATAGTAAATGAAAGAAAGATTGGAATTAAGAGCAAAGAACAAACTGTGATCTGTAATAACTCTGACTGACCTCAGGCCAGTTGAGAAAAAATAAGGCACATTTACAGCTACATCCGCCATAAGGGGCCTGACCCTTACAGTTCACACCTGTACTAGGCCTGGGCGATAAATCGATCAAATGAATTAATTCGAATTTTTTGTTACGGGCGATTTCAAAAATAACTAAATCGAGTTTTTATGTGGCCCATTTTTGGCTCCCCAGAGCTTCAGTAGCATTAGTTTCACATGGCGACATGCGACAATCGACACACAAAGCAGCTAGCGACAGTATGGCTACCGGTGACAGTGGGAAGTTTGTTCCCAAGAAAGAAATAAAATCATCTGTTGTTTGGAACTGGTGTGGCTTTACTGCCACAGACGTAGAGGAAGAGACCCCCCCACGCTGCCTAAAGCCCATCAAAGTCAAAGGCTCTCACGCGCGCTCGCGTGACACGCGCCCAGTCCTCTGACACATGCACGCCCCCTGACACACACATATACTCATTCTACAACGCCTGTATAGTTAGTTCATTAGTTAGTTAGTTGTTACTGTTATTTGTTAAAAAAGAATACTGCGTTGTAATTATTACTTGTATATTCATTTGCGACGCGGCTGCCGTAGGATTTTGCTTTCGAAGGAGGCGGCCGCGAGGGGGTGGGGGTGGGTGGCTGACCATGACTCCTGCTGCTTCATCATCTTCACCGTGGAGAAGACGGAGTTTATTAATTTATCTAAAACCTTAGAGCCCAGATTTGAGCTGTATTGTTCATCCTTTAGAAAATGCTGCTACTCTCAAGCTGAATGTTTGTCTCCTTTTAGTCTAGACTACAAAGTGTGACTTAAAACACAGCTGGGACTTTAATTAAGGAAGTAACCTTTTTATTTTGGTGCAAACCAAAACCAAGTGAAAACAAGTGTATAATAATAACGAAATTAGACAAAAACAAGACAAAAGTTATATAAAACAGGACACAATTATTAAAACACAAGTCCAAAAAGGGAGTGAGAAGAAGAAAAATCTTATACTTAACTTTGATTCAAAGAGTGTTTTTATTTATTTATTATTCATACCAGAAATGGGCGTTACATTTGTCTTGAGTTTGATTAAATAAAAGCAACAATTGCTTGAACTTGTCTGCCATTTGTACTTATTGCTTTCCTTAAGTAGGGTGGGAAAAAAAAAATGTAAAAAAAAAAATTCGGGAAAAATTCGGAAATCGAATTAAAAAAAATAAAATCGGAGATTTTATTTTTAGGCCATATCGCCCAGCCCTAACCTGTACAGTGATCCCTCGCTATCATGCGGTTTACTTTTCACGGTTTCGCTACTTCACGGATTTGCAGTGTGCATTGTGTTCTGCATTCTGATTGGCTAAAAAGTCGTTCCGCTTCTTCTCTACCTGTGTGTCAATAACGTTGCAGTTTAATATGTGCAGGTACGTAAAACAGCTTGCCAAATTTACATTAAGTTCGTGCAAATTCTCTTGATGGTGGCATGTCAGTGTATATGGATCTTTTTGCAAAGCAGGAAAAAGAGCGACAACAACTGGCTATCACTGTCTTCTCCCGAACAAACAGACCTGCACCGTGGGCTTCAAAAGAAGAAAACACTGTGGAGGGGAGTCAGGATGTAGCGGCTCAGTCTAAAGAGCAGTGAAATACACCTGAGTCACTATTTGTCCCACTGTACTTTGTTTTTTTTCATAATCATTTTAAAATTTCTCCCGTTTAAATCCAATTACTCGGGTCGCGGTGGGCGGGGCTAATCTCCGCAATTTGAAGCCTTCTGTTCACATTGATTATTAAAATGTCACAGTCTTCAGGCCCGCCCCTTCTCCTGGTGCTCTCCATGTGTGGCACTCAGCTGTCTTCAGTTAGGTTAATTTGTTTGTACACTATTTAAGTCTGTCTGTTTCTGCCTTCTGTGTCGGAGTGTGTTTCCTTGTTTGGTTTGTATCATGTTGGTTCCTAGTCCTTTTATGTTGTGGAGGTTTTTCCCACCTAGTGTGGTGTTTTTTTGTTATTAAATAACCTCTGGATCTTTTCTCAACCTTGGAGTCTGGTCCTGCATTTGGGTCATCCTGAGATACCGTAACATTACACTCTGACCATGTCTGACCCAGCAGGACAAAGTAAACCCAGTGATTTTTTTTCTCCAGCAGAGGAGATGACCTCTGCCTTTATTCAGGACATGCGCAGCTGTTTTTCTGGAATGCAGCAGCTTCGTGATCGTCTCTCCATGCTGGAGCATGCACCCCCATGCCCACTCAGACAAATTCGACTGGGCCATCCTGAACCATTTGATGGGACTGCTGAGGACTGCCGGGCGTTCCTTACCTCATGTCGCCTCCATTTCAACTTCAATCCAAGTGAGTTCCCCTCTGAACAGAGCAAAGTGGCTTTTGCTTTGAGTTTTCTGACTGGTCGAGCCAAGCGATGGGGGTTGGCAGAGTGGGACCGCAGAGCTGAACTGTGCCGCTCTTTTCGGGCATTCTCCAACGAACTCTTGACTGTGTTTGATCCAACCACTCCTCACCGGGCTGCTGCTTCTGAGCTTCTCCGTCTCCAACAAGGAGCCCGCAGCGTCTCTGATTACGCAGTGGAATTCCGGACTCTGGCTGCCAGCACCCGCTGGTCGAACGACGCGCTGGTTGATGTTTTTCTTCAAGGCCTCTCCAACATACTCAAGGACGAGCTGGCGGCGAGGGAGGTTCCGGAGGAACTGGAGGGGCTGATCGATCTAGCCGTGCGCATCGATCGGAGGATGAGAGAGCGGGGTCTAGAGCAGCGCAGCATCGCAAGCCTTAGGATGCCGCTTCCTGTGTGTGTTTCACCACTCCATTCCAACACCTGAACTCCACGTCAGGATTTCCCTCCTTCCCCAGAGCCCAGGCAGCAGGGATCAGGACGTCTAACCACTGCAGAGCGACGGAGACGTATGAATGGTGACCTGTGCATTTATTGTGGGCAGCCAGGTCACTACATCAGGGTTTGCCCAAAGAGACCTCAGTCACAAGCAGCGGGGCAGCTGGTGAGTCGTACTTCACTTTTTACGTTGCCCACTTGCCCTTCCAACAAACTCTTGGTGACTCATGCTCTGCAGAAGGGTGAGTTCGAGACTCTTATAGATTCTGGATCTGATGGAGACCTCATCTCTCAGGAGGTTGTGAACAGACTAAAGATTCCAGTTGAGCCTCTAGTTCCTGCGTTACGGATTAATGCTATAAATGGCTCCTTGATTCACAAGGTCTCGGCAAAGACTGTACCAGTTACTGTAACTGTATCTGGTAATCATACTGAACTTTTGTCATTTTTTGTGGTAGAGGCAATGAGACCTCCTATTATCTTAGGTTTTCCATGGCTATGTAAGCACTCTCCTCACATTGACTGGTCCTCAGGAAGGGTGTTATCCTGGAGCACTTTTTGTTTAATGAACTGTTTGAATGCTGCTCCTGTTCGTTCTTCTGTTTCTCTCTCTCTGCAACCTCCTCCGGACCTGAGCAGGGTTCCTCCTGAATATCATGATCTCGGAGAGGTGTTTTGTAAGACTCGGGCAAAGTCTCTTCCACCACATCGGCCGTATGACTGCTCCATTGACCTTCTCCCTGGGACACAGCCACCTAGAGGACACATATATCCTCTATCCTCTCCTGAGCGGGAGGCTATGGAGCAGTTTCTACAGGAGAGTCTCCAGGCTGGCATAATCCGACCTTCCTCTTCTCCAGCTGGAGCAGGGTTTTTCTTTGTTGGAAAACGTGATGGGGGATTACGTCCCTGTATAGATTACCGGGGTTTGAACAGTATCACGGTACGCAACACTTACCCCCTCCCACTCATAAACACTGCTTTTGACTTATTAAGGGGTGCTAACATTTTCTCCAAGCTGGATCTCCGTAGTGCATATCATTTGGTACGCATCAGAGAAGGAGATGAGTGGAAGACAGCCTTCAATACCCCCACTGGACACTTTGAGTACCTTGTCATGCCCTTTGGTTTAACTAACGCTCCTGCAGTTTTTCAAAGTTTGATCAATGATGTACTTAAGGACATGATCAATAAGTTTGTTTTTGTTTATCTGGACGACATCTTGATTTTTTCTCCAGACCCGGTTACCCATGTGCAGCACGTCAGAGCCGTCCTACAGCGCCTGTTGGAAAACCAGCTCTTCTGCAAGGCTGAGAAGTGCGAGTTCCATACCACTGAAACAAAGTTTCTCGGGCATGTGGTCACTCCAGGCGCTGTTCGTATGGATGTTTCTAAGGTTCATGCTGTTTTGGAGTGGCCTATCCCTACTGGCAGAAAACAACTTCAACGCTCCCTGGGTTTTGCCAACTTCTACAGGCGCTTTATTAGGGGCTTCAGTGGCGTTGCTGCACCTCTCCATAGGCTGTCTTCCGAGAAGGTACGTTTTGTCTGGGATGAGGGGGCCAACAAAGCGTTTACCAAACTTAAGAGATGCTTCTCTGAGGCTCCTATTCTGGTTCAACCTGACATCTCCAAGCAATTCATTGTGGAGGTGGATGCGTCTGACTCTGGGGTGGGAGCCGTATTATCACAGAGAGCATCCGATAATAAAGTCCATCCCTGTGCGTACTTCTCCCGCAAGCTCTCTCCTGCGGAGAGAAACTACGATATAGGGAACAGAGAACTGCTAGCAGTAAAAATGGCTCTCGAGGAGTGGCGCCACTGGCTAGAGGGGTCTGAGCACCCTTTCCTTGTTTGGACCGACCACAAAAATCTAGAGTACATTCGCACTGCTAAAAGACTCAACTCCCGGCAGGCGCGATGGTCGCTATTTTTTGATAGGTTCAGGTTTACCTTTTCTCATAGACCCGGCAGTAAGAACCTTAAGCCAGATGCACTCTCTCGTCAATTCCAGGAGGAGGAGAAGGACAGAGCTAGTGGCTCCATAATTCCACAATCTATTGTGTTGGGGACAAATCGCTGGGCCCTGGAACGCAAGGTTAAGGCTGCTGTACGTGATAAGTCTGTTGTTCCTGCAGGTTGCCCAGCTGGTTGTTTATATGTCCCGTCAAGTCTCCGCCCCCAGGTGCTGAGATGGGGACACTCATCTCGTCTTGCATGCCACCCTGGTGTTACGAGGACTGCCTTTCTGGTGGCACAGCGTTTTTGGTGGCCTTCCATGTCCTCAGACATAAGGGCCTTCGTCTCTTCGTGTCCCGTCTGCGCCAGTGTGAAGGTGCCACGAAGACCCCCGGCTGGACTCCTTCTGCCTTTACCTGTGCCTTCTCGACCTTGGTCCCATATAGCTATGGACTTTATCACCGGTCTCCCCAACTCAAGAGGTAAAACGGTCATCCTGACCATTGTAGACCGTTACTCTAAGTTGGTCCATGCCATTCCACTGCAGAGACTTCCCTCAGCCAGAGAGCTAGCTATGGTGGTGGCTAGACACGTCTTCCGCCTGCACGGCTTACCCGAGGACATAGTGTCTGACAGAGGTCCTCAGTTCGTGTCTGGCTTTTGGCGGGAGTTCTGCAGGCTGTTGGGGGTCAGGGTCAGTCTGAGCTCAGGCTTCCATCCACAGACTAACGGCCAGGTAGAGCGCTGCAACCAGGACCTAGAGACCACACTACGGGCCATGTGCTTCAGGAACCCTAGTACTTGGTCCACCCAATTAACTTGGGTGGAGTATGCTCTTAACACTCTAGTAAACTCCACTGGATTCTCTCCTTTCCAGGCAGCTTATGGATACCAGCCACCTCTCTTCCCCCACCAGGAGCAGTTGGCGGCTACATCTGGTCCAGCTGCTTTAGTACGGCGTTGTCAGCGCACCTGGAGGACTTTCAGAAGTCGTTTATTGAGGAACCAAGAGAGGTTCACGGTTGTGGCGAACCGTCGACGGACTTCTCCTCCAGTGTATAAGGTGGGAGACAGGGTTTGGCTGAGCTCCAAGGACATCCCTCTCAAGGGTGGCTCCAAGAAGCTGCACCCCCGCTTCATCGGCCCCTTCACCATCAGCAGGATCATCAACCCTGTGGCCGTGAAGCTGGACCTTCCTCGCACCCTAAGGGTACACCCGGTGTTCCATGTGAGCAAGTTGAAGCCTGAGAGAGTAAGTTCCCTCCATGCAGCATCAGGGGGACCCCCTCCTCCCCGTCTCATGGATGGCGGTCCAGTGTCCACAATCAAGTCTCTCCTTGATTTTCGGAGGGTGGGTTGGGGTGTCCAGTACCTAGTGGATTGGGAGGGTTATGGTCCGGCTGATCGTCAGTGGGTCCCTAGCCGACACATCCTGGATGAGGACCTGATCTCCCGGTTCCATCTGGATCATCCGGACTGGCCATGTCGTCCGTCTGGTAGCCGGACGTAAGGAGGGGGGTTCTGTCACAGTCTTCAGGCCCGCCCCTTCTCCTGGTGCTCTCCATGTGTGGCACTCAGCTGTCTTCAGTTAGGTTAATTTGTTTGTACACTATTTAAGTCTGTCTGTTTCTGCCTTCTGTGTCGGAGTGTGTTTCCTTGTTTGGTTTGTATCATGTTGGTTCCTAGTCCTGTTATGTTGTGGAGGTTTTTCCCACCTAGTGTGGTGTTTTTTTGTTATTAAATAACCTCTGGATCTTTTCTCAACCTTGGAGTCTGGTCCTGCATTTGGGTCATCCTGAGATACCGTAACATAAAATTATTATTTGACAGTACAGTACAGAAGTTATATGTTTAAAAAAACGTTTCTAAAGTACTTTGATTTGTGAAACAAATGCTTGAGCCTATAAAATGGTTTGTTCTTTCTTTTCAATTTATAATAGAGTATTTAATTGTATAATCATAGTTTTAAAAAAAATAATAGTTTCTACTTCACGGATTTTGCCTATCACCCCCGCGAAAAACAAGGGTTTACTGTATTACTAGATCTATATGATTATGTATTTTTAAAGATCATCAATGAGTATGTCAGGGTTTGGGTTTTTTTGTCACGCTCTGCTGGGTCATGCCTGACATGCTACTCTTGGAGGCCTACTGTCTCGAGGCAGAGAGGACCAGAACTTATTGGACTGTGGAGTACCAGTCCCCTGCTTTTTCCGGTGAAGGTCCCGTACGCACCCAAGTCTGTCTCAGTTCCTGTGGTGGTCTCGGACACACCCCTGCCCGTTTCTGTACTGGTGGTCGTCCCCGATGCACTCCAGCCTGTCTGTTCCTGTGATTGTGCCAGACACCATCACAGACACTTTGCCACGCCAGCCCCAGACTTTATGCCTGACCCGCCCTCCAGACCTGCCTCGCTGGTTTTTGATTCTATTTTGTTCTGTCATGAGTTGAGTTGTGTTTCCTGTTTTATTTTGAAGGTTTTCTGTATGTAATAGTTTTGAGTTTTACTTCCCCGGTCCTAATCTCTCATGATGGTTTTCACCTGTGTCTTGTCAGTACTGTTTGTATTTAAGTCTTGTCTCTGCCTTCCTCTTGTGCTGGTCCAAACCATCATCTGCCTGGTTGTCTTCTTCCATGTCTATCTAGTTATCACAATAGTCTGGTTTGTTTGTTTTTCCTGGCTCATAAGCGCTTTTTGTTTATGGAATTAAAACCTTCTATACTGGTCACCACCTGCCTCCCATCTCTGTATTTTGGGTCCTACATCAACCTCCCCATCTCACAGTTACATGACATGTGCTTCATATCAATAGTTTCTGAAGTGATGTGAAAGTGATGACAATCAAGCTATATATTTCCTTTATTTGATCAGCAATGTGAAGCGATGATTACTGGAATAAGGTGATAAAATGTTCTGCTGAAAGTCACTGAGTATTCCATGTCTGTTACAAGCAGTATGATTCACATGAATGTTTATTGAAATTAGGTAAGAATGATTTCTGAGGATAATCAATTAGCACTCTTTTTTTGTCACTTGATAAATAATCTGTTCTTGATCTGAGAAAGACTGGATTGTGGCAGTTATACAAAAATATAAAGACATGACATTCCTTATTAGAAGTGGGTTTATATAAATTTGCTTCTTCCAACTTCTTTTCAAACAACAAATCAAACTCTACTTGACTTTAATTGATAGGCTAATCATTGCATTGGATTAATCTAATGTGTATATGCAGTACTCCAAAAAGTCTATATATGACTATGAGTAATTAAACTGTCAAGAAGATGGCAATCCTCTTGTTAATTTTTCTTTATATTCTAATAAATGTATTTCTTGATATTTGTGTCTGTAATTTCTTTTGTTGCATTAGTCAGTTTTTTTTATTGCTTAAAATAATCAAATCAAACAAGCCTTTCTAAAGTGTAGGATGAAGAATATCTGGTAGAGAAGAACTGGTAGAAAATAGAAAAAGAGCCTACAGAGTGAGTCTGTGTCCTCACTGTGCAGCTCTTTCAGCGCCAGACTGAGACATCCTAAGTGTCTGAAGGAGCAAACCACAGGTCATTTCTACCTGCTGCCATTAGACTGTACAACCTTAGCTGCTCCAGTGAACCACGTTAACCAACATCAACGGCTCTGTCTTATTTAGCTTACCCTGTGCAATAACTGACTATGTGGTCATCATG
Organism: Oryzias curvinotus; assembly: GCA_023969325.1. Lineage (NCBI taxonomy): Eukaryota > Metazoa > Chordata > Actinopteri > Beloniformes > Adrianichthyidae > Oryzias > Oryzias curvinotus. The sequence continues at coordinate 941,423 of CM043726.1, read as the reverse complement.
TGCAATTTTCTTTAGAAATATGAGTGTATATGAGTGTATATTGTGTATATATTTGTTTATACTGACTCCAAAGTTTTGTTTCTTTTTTTGTTTCTTTATATATTGCTCTCTCTCTGCCCTGTACTGCTGCCGCAATAAGAAAATTTCCCCATCGTGGGACGAATAAAGGAATATCTTATCTCTCATCTTATCAACAGAAGGTCCAATGGAAGGGTAAATGTGGCAGGAGAAGATGCAGCAGCAAAAGAGACAACCGTGGGCTTCAGCAGATTATCAAAAGATTCAAGAAGCTGCAGAAATCCAGATAGAGTGGAATGAGGTGAAGGAACTATTTCAAGAACCACTACACTACACATTCGGGAGACGGGCTACAACTGTCTTGTTTCTCCAGTCAAACCACTTCTGAGCCTGGACAAACAGAGGAAACATCTTAACTGGGCCAAAAAGAAGGACTGGACTGTTGGCCAGTGGTCCACGGCCCTTTTTTCTGTTGAAAGGAAAGTGTGCCTTTTATTTGGGAATTAAGATGCAAGGGTTAGGAAGAAGACTGATGAGGAGCTGAACCCAAACTGCTGGAGGTCCAGTATGACCACATTAATCCAGTTCTGAGGTCTTTACACTGGCTACCTGTCTGTCAGAGGATAGACTTTAAAGTCCTGTTACTAGTTTATAAAGCTTTGAATGGTTTAGCACCAAAATACATGGCTGACCTCCTGACCCAGTATGTACCAGCCAGACCTCTCCGCTCTTCTGGATCTGGTCTTTTATCAGTCCCTAGAGCCAGAACTAAACATGGTGAAGCAGCATTCACTTCTGGAATAGACTTCCAGAAAACATTAGATCTGCTGAAACACTCAGTGTCTTTAAATCCAGGTTAAAAACTCACCTGTTCTCAGCAGCATTTAATTAATATGTATTCAAAAGTCTATGTCCGTACTATTTATTTATGTGTTTTTATTTTTATTTTACCTCTACTTATGTGCTTGTTTTAAATTCAAATCTTGTTTACTATCTTTTAATTTTATTTTAATGATCACATTTTTACTATTTGTTTTTAATTGTTTCTTTTAATTTTTTATGTAAAGCACTTTGAATTGTCTCTGTACATGAAATGTGCTATATAAATAAATTTGCCTTGCCTTGCCTTATGAAATTTGTTTATGGGTTAGGGTTAGGGTTAGGGTCAGGATTTGGGCTGCAATGTCCAGCGCTCGTATTGGTCAACTCTGATTTCCTGGCTTGATTCCCATACCATCACAGTGCTTGACTGGCCTACCAACTCACTGGACTTAAAACCTATATTTAAAATGTATTAGGAAGAAAATGAGGGGCACAAGACCTCAAAACACACAAGAGCTGACGGCGACATCAACAAAATGTGGGCTTCCATAATTCACACATAATGCCACAAGCTGATTGCCTCGATTTACCGTGGCACAGATGCCGTCATTTAGGCAAAGGGATTCCCAACCAAGTAGACATATTGTTTTGAAAATACTTTAATTGAATTGATGTGATCATAATCTCAGTCTTTGCCTTTTTGCAAAAATTAATTTCATGATCATCGAGGCTGAGCAGACCCAGACGCTGGAACCCGGAAGGAGCACAGGAGAATTAGATGGAGAGTTAAAGGATTTATTTATTCTGGACGAGGACCAGTGGGTAAGTATTGTTGATGAATATCGAACGGCGTGATGATTCTGGCGAGGCGGCTGTTGGCAGTGGCATGGATTCGTGGTCGAGGCGTGGGTTTATAATAATAATAATAATGAGTTTATAATAATAATATAATAATAATGAGTTTATAACAAATGTGTTTGATTCTGTCTTCCTCCATTTTCAACAAACAGTACAATGCTAACTCATCTTCACTGAAGCGGAAATAAAACTTTCAGTGGAACAACCATGTTTGATTGAAAAGCATATGGTTTCTGTTTTATCCTGACTGGCTTGAACCAGGATTTGTGATTCCTAGTTCTGCTCAACTGGCTCTCATTGAGTGGAACAATGGGACTAAAATTAAGCAGTCCTGTGCTCAAGTTTCTTCTCTGGCCGATTGTCCTCCAGGTGTTTTGTTTGTCATGGTTTGAGCGTGTTCTGTCAACTAGATCAGTGTTTTTCAACCTTTTTTGAGCCACGGGACACTTTTGTCATTGAAAAAGTCCCGCGGCACACCACCCACTGATAAAGTGAAAAAAAAAAACTTTATGACAATATGAGTGTTATATTAATAATATTGTAATGACCCAGCTGGTGCGTCACTTGTAGCGGGAAAAACGAAAGCCTAGATGTGAATCAACTGAGCTGTCAATCAACTGGCTGCGCTGGAGAGCTGTCCGTGGGCGTGTCCCATACACCGCACAAATCCGCACACTCTCAGAGAGAAAGACGCAGAAAGAGTAACTGAATGCATAATCTGTTTTCCGGCATCAAGCCTATTTATTTTGAACTACACAACATTGAACATCGCACATCACACATGGGTCATTTTATAATCGTTCATGTTTATACTCAGTGTGAGACCTGGGCCGGTTTGGCAGAGCACAGAGCTGATATCCTGGCAGGAATTGAGGAAAGACACACACAAAGCTCTTCCTCCACAGCTCTCAGTCTTTCTCTGTTTTTGGTTTTTACAGCAGTCAGGCTTGAAAAGCTCACCTCACACAGATATGTTGTGGAAAGTGGGAGCAATGTTAAAACAGCTTTGTCGGGCAGCATGGGGAACTCCTTGGCAGCTGCCAACCAAAAACTGTCCAAACGTAGATCAGCAAAATTTAGCTTGAGACCCCGATCTTGTCTCAGTTCAGTAAGTTCCTCCTGCTCCTGTAAAGTCATGTCCTTTCCAACAGCTGATGCTGAGCTGAATGGGTCCCTAACCCAGTCAAGGCAGTCTGTGGAGGTTGAAGGAAAAGAAAATGACATCTTCTCCGTAAGAGTTTTCAAATGTTTAACTACCATCTCACACAGTGCTGCAGTATTAACATCTTGCCATTTATTGGTGAGTGGGAACATTTCAAGATTGCCACTTTCCACATGTTACTGCCAGAGTTGCACCTTTGAACCGAATCTGTTTATTTTATCTGTACTTGTAAGCAGATTTTCATTTCGGCCTTGCATTCGTGTGTTCAGTTCATTCAGATGATGAAAAATATCTGCCAGGTATGCCAGCCTTGCACACCACTCATCACTTGCGAGCAGCTTTGCGTAACTGGACCCCTCATTTGTCAGAAACTTTAGACTTTAAGTTCCTCTCACAGCTCATACACGCGGGCCAGCACCTTGCTGTGCGACAACCATCGGACCACCGAATGAAACAGCAAGTCTTTATGCTCCGCTCCCATTTCCTCACACAAAGCCGCAAATATGCATCTTTTCACAGGTCGTGACTTCACAAAGTTTACCATGCGCACAACATAGTCCAACACAGGAACAAGGTCTGCTGGTAAAGTCTTGGCTACGAGGGCTTTGCGATGTAAAAAACAGTGCGTGATGATCACATCTGGGTTTTTTTCCTTCACTCTGCTTACAAAGCCTTTGGTGCGCCCGACCATGGCTGCAGCTCCATCAGTGCAAACACTCGTGCAATTTTCCCACTTAAGTCCTCCTTTTTCCAGATATTCTGATGTCACCCGAAATATTTCATTTCCAGTTGTTTTTTCTGGCAAAGCCTTGCAAAATAGAACGTTTTCCCTGATTATGTCTCCGTGCACAAAACGCACATTAGCTAAAAGTTGAGCATGTTCACTTATATCAGTAGACTCATCAATTTGCAACGCAAACTTATTACTGATACGGATCTTGTCTAAAACCGAACTTTCAATGTCTGCAGACATCTCATTAATTCGTCTGGAAATTGTGTTATCGGAAAGAGGGACTTGGGCTATTTCTTTAGCTGCTTCAGGTCCGAGCATTTCATTTACAATGGCTTTGCAGGCAGGAAGTATTAATTGCTCTGCCACAGTGTGGGACTTTTTGGATTTAGCCACAAGTTCAGCAACATGGTAGCTAGCTTTAAGGGCTCTCTCATTTACCTTTGCAGTTTTTCTCATGAAAGTTGCCTGTTTATCTGTGTGTTCACGCAGGCGAACAAAATATTCCACATTTTTGTTCTGAAGTGAAGGGTGTTTTGTTTGGAGATGGCGTTTAAGTTTACTTGGGACCATAGCCTCGTTGGAGAGCTTTTCACCACATACCAAGCACAACGGAGTCGGTGCCGTTGCATCACCGGTAAAAGTAAATCCAAATGAAAGATAGCTTTCGTTATATTGCCTCCCGCTAAAAACTTTCCTGGACGTCACCGTCTTTGCTTTCTATTGACCTTCACTCATACTAGGGCCTTCATTTGGGTCTGGATTTTTTCCAGGGTCCAGTTCAGAGCCAGAATTTTTCCTCTTCAAAAACTTATCCATCGCTTTCACCGCTGTCCTGTCTTTCACAATGTCACCGTCAACGCCACCTGTCGCTGCATGCATGTGTCACTAGTTCGCTTGACTCCAAGCACAAAGCAATTAGTTATCTGCTGCTGCCACCTACTGGTATGGAAGAGTACTGAAGAGTAATGATTATTCTGCCTGGCGCTAGAATGCACATGCACACAAATGAATAATTTACCACGGCACACTTGGCAATATCTCGCAGCACACTAGTGTGCCACGGCACAGTGGTTGAAAAACACTGACCTAGATCAAGGTTGAAGCATATCTGTCCTCAGATGTCATTTCTGGTGGTCCACCATGTTGACTAACATCAGGGTGTTTGCCACAGTCTGTCTTGTATATGCTAGCACTGAATCTTCCTTTCTATTATGGCAATGCTTCATCCTCTGCCTATTCCTAAAAAAGATCCTGGTTCCACATCTCCATGGACTTTGTTACTGGTCTACCTACTTCAGATGATGACACTGTGGTCTTCAATGTTGTTGACCATTTCTCCAAAATGACATGCTTCTTTAAGCTAAGCAGATGTACTGCTTCTGCCGGTTTTTCGGCACCATGGTGTGCCAAGTGATAGTTTCAGACAGATGTCCCCGGTTTATGGCTAGGTTCTGGTGTGTGTTTTGTCATTTGCTTGAAGTCTCTGTATATTTGTCTTCAGAAAGATTTAACCAACAGTTAGACGCATCCTATGTTAATGAAATCCTTTGTGGTCTAGCATGGTGGTCTGGGCTGAGTATACGCACAACACCTTGCCTTCTTCTGTGACAGGAATGTCCCGTTTTAAGGTGGTGTACGGTTGTTTGCTTCCATAAAAGACTTTGTGTCTTTTCTGACCACTGCAGCTTTTTGTGCATCAGATTCATAGGGCTTGATGGAGGTCCTGTCTAGTTCTCCTTATTATGGAGGGATATAAGGCTGATCTGATCTCCCTCTCTGCATGGCAAACTCCTTGATTTGTTGGACTTTTTCCATTGTCCAAGACTGATAGTCCAGTGGATTTCGTCTCAAATCGCCCAGGTCTCTTCATGTCCACTCCACATTTCATGTGTCTTGGGTTCCATCTCATTTAGTTCTGCACCTGGGCCTGATTGCTAACTTTCAGCCTGCCAACCCTGATGAGCTTGATGGACTGTCTGTGGCTGGTCTTTGAGGGGGAGTGCTGTCCTGTTCTCAGACTGCTGATCAATCTTTTGTTTCTTTCTACCCCAACTCCCTGTAATTAAAGCCAAAGCTTTCTCTGGAGTGCCACACAGTCTGTGCATGATGCAGAGCCAGGGCAGTAGTGACCCACGATCGGAGTATTCCGAACGATGAGTTAACATAAGGCGTTTTTATTCTGATCAGGCGTTTATTCCGATTCCTTTTATCCATGTAAACGCAGTTTTTGTCACCTGTAAACAACATCACATATTCTGATACTTCTATTCACTCTAGTGCCAGCTAGTTTGGTCTATTACATATTGCTGTGACTGTCAGAGTGGATTCCTGAAGAGTACTGTTGTGTTGGATTACTGTGAGGTTTTTTTCTTCTTCAAAAGAGATTTTTGTTGTCTTATTTGTGGGAGTTGTTCTCAGGATTTGGTTTTGTGTGACTGCTCACATCCGGACAGATTGAAGTGGATTATGTCATGTGGAACTAGCTTTGTTTAGTTTTGCCTCTTCCTCTTCCCTGAGGAAGAACCTCTTAGTCCTACATTTGATTCATGCTGTAAGGATAGGCTCTATCATTTTTTTCCTGCCATTCCTGTTTTCCCTCACTAACTCTATCCTGTGTTTTAGATTTCCTCAATGTGGGGCTGACTGCAGTTATCACTTCCTTCTTTGTTTGGACTGATTTGGGTTGTCCTCACTAAATAATTTTATTATTGTTTTTGTTTGTTGTTTAATCTCTGTCGTTATGATGTTTTTTTTTCTTTAAAAAAAAAAGTAATCTAAAACAGACACAAACTACAGAAACAAACACATTTTCGTCATTGGTGTTTATCACCACCAGATCAGTTTCATTGGTTCTGCAGAACTCTCTTGCTTCATCCCAGGACTTAGACTCTTCAGAGAAGAAGTAACAAGAAGAACCAAATCTGATCCATTCATCAGGACATCCTTGTTTCCCTGGAAGGCATTTATAACATAAAGCAATTCACAACTAACACATTACTCAAAACAAGCAGATTTTATTTCTTTTTCATTTACAGAACCATAATTTGTGCAAAAGTTCTGCAAAAATTCACAGAAAGTCACTTTCTGTTCCTCCTGCTTGGTATCAAGAAATGGTTCTAACACCTATCAGATGTTTTTATTTGAAGCAGTTGCAACAACATTAGAACCTGGCCTGTTATGTGCTCTAATAAGATTAATGAGGAAGAGTTTGTCAACTTTACCAAAGTTACACATAAAGCTTAACAGGTTACATGTGTTAATGTCATCCAATGTGGCAAATATGGTAAGATCTTTTTTCTTTACAGTCTCAGTTCCATTCACCCACACAAACATACATTAACACACTGATGGTGGCTCCACTCCTGAACTCTGGCTCCAACCTCAACCACTAAGAGCAATGTGGGCTTTGGTGTCTTCCCCAAGGACACTTTGAGACATGAGCAGGCACGGTAGGAACTAAACCTGCAATCCTCAGATCAGAGATTGACTGCTCTACCTATGCACCACAGTGTCAAGGTACAAGTAAACAAGACCACAAGATACTTAAACTCCTCTACTTGTGGTAGGAGCCCTCTACTCAACCAGCCAGAAAGGACAAACGACCTGGACAACTGAAAAACGACAGCAACAACAGTTTGTAAAAATAAGTCAAGTGAGTGAATGATAGATATAGTATATAAGTAAGACACCTCATAAGCTCAGCCTCCTGTGAGTCCTGGGAGTGTCCAAAGATCCAGCTGAAATGTTAAGATAAAATAGATTCGTCTGTCAGTAGGCCTGTTCAGATTGAGTAGATTTAAAGGGTCAATAAAGGTGCACAGTCTCAAATGCACAATTTTGTTTCCATGAGGCTAACAGCAGCAGGAGATTTTTTATGTGAGGATGGAGTGCTTTAGTTTTTGGTGATGGCTTTAGTCATGTTCTTTTTGCTGTTTTCCCTCTGTTGGTCACACCAGATTTAATTATAAGGTGCTGACAATTATCCACAGCTGTCTTGGTTTGTGTTAATTGTTCTCAGTGTATTTGAGTCTCTGGTTTTCAGTACTTGATTGTGGTCATCTGCTTTGTCACTGTTCTGTTGCGCCCTTGGTTCTGTCATATTTAGGTTTATTTATTAGATATATGGTCTCCTGCATATTGGATCCTCCAGCACCAGTTCCTGACATTTTAAAGCACAAATGTTTTGTTTGAAAGGAACATAGCCTCCAAATATGTAGCTACATTGAACTTCCTGTGTTTAGTAAAGCAGACTGAAGTGAATTATTGATGTTAAACTCACAGAGCTTTGTGAGATTGAAAGAATTGTATTCAAACCTGTGATCATCTTTGTTTCCATAGAATTCTTCCAGAATCAGCCATCTCAATTTCACAAATTTTCTAGTGTCTTTTACAAAAAAAAAAAAAAGTAAATTCTACTTAACTTTGTTTCCATTTGAAATTTTATTTGGGATTTCAACAAACTAAAACAGTAGAAGCAAGTCATCATCTAAAGCAGGAATCTGCAACCTGAGGCTCTGGAGCCACATGTGGTTCCTTTACTTCTCCACTGTAGCTCTTTGGTTAAAGAAAAACAGCAGGTTTTTAATATAAAAAATGAATCTTAGGTAAAAAGTAAACAAGTATTAAAGTAAAAGTCAAGTAGACTAACTCAAACATTAAGTCATTCACAAACAGTTGAAGGATGGTACGTATCACTCTGCCTGGCTCCTGACTACAGTTGCTGTAACGCTCCATCAGGCGGTGCAGCTTCATAGTTTACACAAAGTCCAACATTTTGACACATTCTGAGCACTGCTCCTTATTACAGAAAATAAATTGGAGGTCAGTAAGTACAGCCAAAATTCATACCAGATTACAAATTCGATTATCTATTTTTGAACAGATTAAGTGGAACTCGTGGTTTGGAAAAAGACATTAAGGGTCAAATAACTTTACCTGAATCCTAATTTATCCTTGGCCAGTTAGGCGAACACTTTTCTGAGCTGCTTACGTTTTTTCATCGCCTTGGAAAAGTTAAAAGCTGATTTTTGTATGGTCTGAATAAAATACATTTCTTGTTTAAGTTTGTACCCTGTATGTATTTTGAAGGGTTAAAAACATCTTGGTTATATCTGCATAATAAATGTATAAAGATTTGTTCAAACAAATAGCATTTCTTCTTTTTCACAGATCCACTGCATTGAAGAGAAACATGTAATATCATTCCAGATTCCTGGAAATCCATTACGGATATGTCCACAGTCTTCATTTCCATGATTATTATCAGGCTGACCAGATCCCCAGAACCTGTCAGGTCAGAGAATAAGAGAATTTAATTCAGACAACTTTGTCAAATAAGTATTTGTAGTTGTCAAGGATAGAAGCATACACACACTCACACTCATTCTCACACACACTTCTGATATCAGCGCCTCAGTTATGGTCAAGTGGTACATCCCATCTAGGGGATTGTAAACACATTTATTTTACTTAAAACATTGCATGACGAAATAAACTTGATGTGTGCACACATTTAATTTTGCTCAGATCGTTTTGAGAAATTCTTTTCTTCTGAGTTCTCTTTGAGGCCTGATGAGGCTTGGCTTTGATTTTGGCCTAGACTGTGGCGCTGGCTTCAGCAGCAATCGGTGAATTCTTCATAGAAGCAGACGGACAGACAAAGGCTGGAGGCTGTGATAGAACTAATAAAGGTTGTCTGATTGGATGCAGAACAGGTGAGAGTGACTCGATCCTCAGGCAGGTATGCGAGGACAACCCTGATACCTGAAAGTTGGACTATTGTTTGTATTCTTGAAACATGTTCAACTACTTTTGAAGTATACGTTGAGTTTTGTTTGTTAAAGCTTTAAATTACTAGTAATTGACCTTTTTAGTTAATATTTAGGTCTTGAATGTTTTGTTTTTTTTGGTCCCCTCCCTATTGTGTCATTGGTCTGATCAGCCAGTATAAAATCTCCCTAATGTTTGCTGTTGGGGAGTCAGTTTTGGTTCAGTTGGTTTGAGCTTTTGTTCCTGATTCTCTCAGTTACATTTATGTTAAATTGAGCCTATTCAAATTTAGGCCTATGCCATTTTTGGTTTGGGTGAAACAAAATCTCTTATTTGAATATATTTTTTGTTCTGTGTTCAATGAGCCAAGTGGTGGAAACCTGGGGCCTCATTTATAAACGATGCGTACGCACAAAAGAAGGCGTACGCCACTCTCTACGCAATAGTTGAGATTTATAAAAAGCAAACTTGACGGGAAAATGTGCGGTCCTTCACGCAAGCTCTGACCCAGGCGTACGCACAAAAACGGGTGAAATGAGAAACGGCGACACAGTCGGCAGATGGAAGAAACACGTGAAAGTGAAAATACTGCCTCTCATGAATAACATGAAGACTTCACAAAGCAAGTCTCACAATGAACAGCCTACATGAACACCCGTTTGATCGATCAGCAGTGAAACAAACAAACAAAAAATCAAACGACAATTACAACAGAAATTCAAATGAACACATATTTGCAAAAAGAAAAGTGAAATATGTTCTGCAATATTGGCATGTTATGCAATTCATCCTCATAAATAATATAGTTAACAGAACGAAATAATGTACAAAACTGATATTCTCCTCAATGTGTCCGTCTGGTGGAGCAGATATAGTCAAAGTCAGCTTTATTGTCAAATATGCTGCATCCGTAAGACATACAGCACAGATGAAATTGCTTTCCTCTCACCCCACAGTGCAAGCAGCATATAAAATAATAAATAAACAACTTAAAAAATACATTCTTTTAAAAACAATAAATCCTTGAAACCCAAAAAGATAAAGCCAAAAGAAAAGCCAAAAAAAGGGGAGAGAGGAGCCGCTGCGTGTGCACGCGCCGCCAGATGCGTGCGAATCAGACAGACAGACAGACAGACAGACAGACACATTAATTGTCCACTGGGGAAAGTTGTTTTCATAGTAAAACATTTCTTCATGAGCTACAGAATTATGGTATTCATGCATATGCCTTTAGTTTGTTTTATTTTTGATAAAACTATGTATGGCGTATGTCTGAACCATTCAGAAAACAACAAGAAATTACATTTGCGTTGAACAATTTCCCATTTCCACGTCGATTATTATCTACATCTGTAGCTTGTCAGATGCAATTAAATGGATGGAAATAAAATGCCCCATCACAATGCGTAATGACGCACAATGGCTGATCTTGGGCTCTTAGAGGATGTGGCAAATGGAAGAATTAGGAGTGAACGCATCTTTAGACAGCAAGAAGACTTGCTGGCAAAAGAGGATGAGTGGCTTATGAGCCGGTTCCCACTTCCTCCAGCCGTCCTGTTGGAGCTTTTGGGGGTGTGTCACCCAGTGCATCAGGTGCGTCGTGCCCCCGCCCCCCTCGCCTTAGTCACCACTCCACTTAAAAGGGATTCCCCAATAACTGCCGCCATTCTCTCATCAAGAGGGGTCAGCTCCGGTGTCACCTGTCCCCCACCCCCCACCCGTGGCAGACACACTCTGGCGATGCAGCGCTAGACGTTTTTCTGCCTCGACTTTGATGTCCGCCTTTTTGGCAGTAGTAATGCCCACACTGTGCCCTCCAAACAACACTTTTCTCCTCTTTTCCACCTCGCCAATGATAATTTCTACTTCACATTGAGTGAAGTTACGTTTTTTTGATTTCCTCTCTGTGTTTGCCATGGTTTTGCTATCAACGAATATTCATTTGTGGGCGTTTCACGGACTATTTATGGGCAACTATGGGCGTGTCATGAAGCCGCAAAAGCTGCGCAGCATTTAGAATTGGTTGTGATTTATTAAGGGAAGGATGCGTAGGATGTGCGTGCGCACGGTTTTATAAATCTGAATATTTCTGTGCGTACGCACATCCTATGTTTCATCCGTACGCCACTTCTGACGCAAATCCTACGCAAAGTTTTATAAATGAGGCCCCTGGTCTCTGTCTTTCGTTCTCACATGAGTCAGCAGGAAGTCAGAGATGCCAGGCAAAGGGAAGAAAGTGCTTGGAAGAAAACAATGATTCAGAGCACTCCAGCACCAATTTCAACTCCTATGATTGGAAGTTCAGGCACGTACCACCTCAACACCTGAACTGGATTTACCAGAACCTGAACTGTCTAACCGATGACCTCTGGAGACTGCTGACACTTCTCATGTAAACCCCAGTAATGTGGCTGAAAAGTCAACACACCAACCATCAGGTCAGTCCCATCTGGATGAGTAAAGAAATAGTGAACAAGAACTATTTTTTGTTGATGTGTGAATGGTAAATGGCGTATGGTTATGTAGCACCGACCTTCCTTTAAGGTCCAAAGAGCTTTACAGTCCCAGTCACCCATGCACACACACATTTACACACTGATCCAGAGTGAACACTCACTGCAGAGTCAGAGGACTTCCATCAACCCATTTCCAGGTCCCCTCCAAGTCTCTGTCAGACAATCCAATCCAAACAGATTGATTTTTCAATGCAGAAACAAATGCCTGCAAAAAAAAAAAAAAACATGCTGTTCACCAGTTTGTCAACATATTTTCAAATGCGATGTTGGTAAATAGTTAAAACTTAACTGAACGAAATAATTCAAACACATTAGAATATAAATACATTTAAGAAGAAAACATTCAAAGTAAAGATCATCAAATAAACTACTGTTACACTGAATTACATTACAGGTATAAACACTATTTATTTCATGTGAAATGTGGATGTATTTTGCATTTTAGATACATGTATTTTGATTATATAACAACTGTCTATGATAACATGATATCAACAGACACATAATTTACAGACAGGCTGTTAGAAGTCAAAGCTCTGTCTCCTCTCTGGTCACCATCAGGAGCAGTCTCCAGAGTACTGAAGGTACTTCATCTCCATGCAACGCCAGAACTCACTTCCTGGATGCTGCACACCTGACTCTCATTCACTCAATCAACCACAGCATTCTTAAGCACAGCACTGATCTGAGCTCAGAGTGAAGTATTGTTTATGACACTCTGCCTTCATTACCAAGCTTTGTAGTTGGACCTGATCTCCTGACCCTGTTCTGCCTGCCTTGGGAGTAGAAGCCCCATGAAGCTTTCACAGGGTTCATGTAACTGTGCTGGAAAAATTAAACAACCATTCAGGACTTTGAAACCACACAGCATAGTGGGACCTGGTGGCAGATTGGACGTATACCGTATGCTTCAACTAAGCTCCTTGTAACACTTCAATGTGGAAACGATAATGAAAAAATGTTAAACAAAAAAATGTTGTTAATAATGATTTAAAAAAATTGCAAAACAACACAATATGTGATGTTTTCTGTGAAAAATCTTTACCACTGAGCTATCACCAACCCTGGTTCAACCAAACAATGCATTTGGCACTTTAAATACGTCGTCAACCATGTGATCTGTGCTAGTTGACACTAAACACTCTACTTCATGAAGGTGAAACAAGCTTCGGAGCGTCCGTGTCAAACCGGCCATCAATAGTTAAAAGTATTCTTGTTCTAGGATTCATGTTGTAGACATTTTTATGACGTGTCTTTATTTTCCTTATAAATGTATTCTTTGCGTCTGTATTTGACATAGAAACAGCAGGTAATACAGTAAAACAGCTTCACTTTTTGAGATAATAAATTAACAATCAATAATTTTCGATAATCGATAAAAAAATCGGCACAATGTTTTTTACTTATTGCTTCAGACTTAAAATATTAAATATATTGGTGCTGCAGTGTTAATGTTTCTACAGAGCCTGTGTCCTGACATGGAAAAAGTAAAATCTATTTCGTTCCCACAAAATAATATCTTGTTCTCACGCATAAATTAATGTGTGTAAACAAAGTAATTACTTACGTAATTACTTACATAAACAGGGATTGCTCTTATGCCTACCAGACATAGCTCCTAGCTTCATAAACACGGATGGGAGCAATAGTTAGATTTACAGCAGAGACCTTCACATTCACCGCTGGACTGATTTAGCACCCAAGTAACAGGAATGTAACTAAGAAGATCCGGTAATTTTTCAAAATAAAAGATAGTTTGGAGATGTAATATAAAAAGAACTAACTAAAACCGCCCAAATCAAATTTTCTCTTCCAAATCAAACCCAATTGGGTGGAAAACCACATAATCTGGCATCACTGCTGGTCGACGCGCTTCTTTGTTGAGCTCATCTATGACACACCGACACAGTCGCTGTATCGATCACGTGACTTCTCCTGAAGTGATACGCGCACAGATACGGGGTTTTTCTTTATGAGCGCGGCACGTGAGCCGACACGTTGGTGTTGCCACACCCATCACAAGTGCCACCTCTTGTATGTTTTGATACCTTTTTTACGAATAAGTCTGCAAGACTTGTTTTCCTGTTTCTGTTTTAGAGCTGTAATAGTTGGCCGTGTTTTGTTTTATTTGTTTCATTACTTTGGCCCAACCTTGGTCCCTACCTCCCCTTCTCCTTTTATTCAATTAAACATCTTAAAAGTCATCCATTGTGTCTTTTATGTCACATACCCTCCACCTATAGACCTTTATGCCTTACTGTTAAGGCATTTGAAAGTACTTTTGTGTATTTTAAAAATATCAGAAACTAGAGTTACATTGTTCCAAAATAAAAAACTACATACAGAAGCACTGATGTAATCCAAAACAGACCAAGAATACATTAACGTACATTTTCCACTTCAGTGTTTATCACCACCAGATCAGCTCCTCTGGCTCTGCAGGACTTTCTTGCTTCATCCCAGGACTTAGACTCTTCAGAGAAGAAGTAACAAGAGGAACTTAATCTGATCCATTTCTCAGGACATCCTTTTTCCCCTGGAACACATTTGACATTTTAAGCAGGACAAAATATTAACACATTATTAAAAACAATTTGTGTTTTATTTGTGGCCTTGTTGGGATTAATTGCAGATGCTTCACGGGTCTTTCTTATCTTCTCTGGTGCCCGCCCCACACACACATACACCCCCCCCACTTGTGGCTGATCACGTGTCTGCGCAGGCGCTCATAAGACTTGGAGGCCGTTTAAGACACATAACTACTATTCTCTAGCTACCTGCAACAGTAACTGATACTCAAGTGGAAGTTCAGTTTTTCTGTTGTCACATTCTGTACATACATGTGAGTGGGGTGTTTTCTTTTTGTTGAGTGACCAGCTTTCTGTTTGCAGGTGGGTTCTAGGCCCCTCGTGGTTTTATCCCATGTGTGTTTTATTTATTGTATATTTTAAATAGTATTTATGATAAATCCTTTAAATTTGGAGCCACATCGCCAATTGGTTTGAGTCCCCATTGTTTTTTTGTTTTTTTTTAATGTGTATGTGAACCGCTCATGTTGCCACATACAGGATCTGAATGGGCTTAAAGGTTCTGCAGAAATTCATAGAAAGTCACTTTCTTTATGATTGGTGTCAAAAATGGTTTCAGTAAATGTCAGAAATATTTTTATGGAGCAACAATGTGAGAATCTGGCTGGTTCTGTGCTCTAACACCAACAATGAGGAAGTGTTTGTCTCCAATTCCTTTAGACAAAAGAAAACCTCTAGTTTAATTTGGATTGTTCTTTTGTTGCATCCATTTCTTTAACTTTACGGTTTTTCCCAAAAGATTATTTATTAACTAAAAGTTTAATGTAACCCTGTTAAGGTATCAAAGATTCAAGGAAGACCTAGGACTTCAAACAAAATTGATTATATTATTAAATATTGTGTATTGTACATCATTTCATAACGATAACTTTTTTGTTTACTCTTTTTCTTTTCTTTTAGATAATCCATTGGAATGCTACATGGTATAGCTGCATCTTTACAAATGTACATTTTTGATAAAGGATGTTCAGACTTACTCGGTTTACAGTCCATCAGTTTCTTGTTTGTTTCAATGAGGCTGGAATTCATCCTCTCAATAACAGCATTCAGATGTTTAGTCAAATTGTCTTTGTTGTCAGAGATTTCTGACAAATGTCTCACTGAGTCACCATCTGAAATGAAATCTGGCCAAATTAAAAACTTTATCAATGACTTAAGCAGAATGGATGGTGGAACAAGTGCAGTTAGCTAACAGACTATAAGACTAAAGGTGCACAGAAAATATTAACATTATTATCCAACATGCAGACATAGACTGTAAAAAATGGCAGCATAAAGACAGATCTTTATGGAAAAAAATGAACCACAAAACAAGTTAAATAATTATTTTCTGAATTGATATTTCTTTAATCATTAGAGACTGATTTGTCACACGAGTCTTTGAAAGGTCAAATATAACACAGATCTTCTGACTTGTGGACGTAGTTTGTTCAACCAGCTGAAAGCTTTTTAGAGAAGTTTCAAAACTGCCAGATGGTGAAAAAAGTATGGTTTATGTGGTGCTGCCTGATAATAGAGACGTGCAAAATCAAAAGTACATTAGACCAATCACAGAGCCCTGTGTTACACCACGACTAACTCTGCTGTATGAGGAAGACTTCTTTACATCAGTGGTCCCCAACCCCCGGGCCGTGGACCGGCACTGGTCCGTGGGTCATTTGGTACCGGGCCGCACAGAAAGAATAAATAACTTGCATTACTTCCGGTTTATTTAAATCGGAATCTGAAAGGTGTTTTATTTTGAAAAGTTGCCCGATTCTCTGTCACATCCGTCTATGTCACCATTAACGCAGGCCAAGGCGCTCTTCTCTGTCACAATAGGACACCGCTAAAAGAAAACGGTGTAAAACAATGAAAAACAAACGTCTTTGGAAAGTTTCTTTGCCAAAGGGAAAAGGCCCAGCCAGGAGACAGAAGAGGAGCCTTCCACTTCCAAAAAAAAAAACTTACATGTCATCTGCTGCTTTATCTCTCACATGCATAACTTACTGCTTCTTCTACCACATCTGTAGATCTTCACTGTGGTTTTCTGTATTTCAAAAACCTTCTATCTAATTTCCTATCAACGTTTGCATGTCTGAGCAGATCTGATGTGTCAAATTTAAGATATTAAAATGCATTTTTTATTCCAATTTAAAAAAGTAAACATGTGCCTGGTATTTGCAATTACACATAAAAAATGTATACATGTGAGAGAAATAACTAAATCTGAGCTGCATGGTGGAGCAGTGGTTAGCACTCCTGCCTCACAGGAAGAAGGCCCTGGTTCAAGTCCCTGTCTGATGGATGAAACGGTTTCAGAAGATGAATAAATGATTTAATAAAAACAATTTATAAACAATAATAATTAAACTGAGCTTTAACCCTTATTGTCCTCGATAACACATCCCTGAAAATTATTGGTTTCGGCTGAAATATATGGCAGAAAAACTGAAGACCTATTCAAGACCTTAACTGACTTTAAGGAAAATTATATTTATAATTCACCTAAAATAAACGATTTTGGATTCTTTGACCTTGTTGCACAACTGTCCAGTTTGACTGCTTCATCAGAATTACACTTATGAATCCATCCTCTTCCTGTTTATCTTTTTTTTTACATTTTTAATTTAAACATTACACATGTTTTTGCTTACACAGCTCCCTGTTATATTAACACAATAAGAATTTAAATGTCGACAATTAAACAAGTTTTAAAAAAACATTAAAGAATCCATATTATGGAAACTACTAAACATCACACAGACAGACCCATACAACACTGCAGGATGATTGTTTCAGGTTTTCTACATTACAACTTCCATTCATCTGTTTTCTATTCCTGCTTGTGAGGGTTGCTGGAGCGTATCACTGCTGCTTTAGGAGGAGTCTGAGTTACATCCATTTGTAGTCCATTACAGACTCACACATATTCACACCTAATAGAAAATTAGAGTCACCAATTCATCTATGAAGCATGTTTTAGGGCCGTTAGAGGAAGCTGGAGAACCAGGAGAAAACCCACACACACACATGGAGATCATGCAAACTCCACACAGAAAGGACCAGCTGGAGCTTAACCATTTGAAATGAAAGTGCAAACCACTACATTATCATGCAGTCTTACATGCCACAATTTAATAAAAGTTAAAGAAATAACATTTCTGTCTTGAATGTAAAAGAAAAAATAAACTCATTGTCACATTTGGTCTATTGTGAGTTAAATACTCACAGAGGAGGCAGACAATGACGAGTCCAGCCAGAAGAAGAACACTCAGCATCACCATGAAAGTAATAACACCGACATGGCATCTCCTGTTGGACTTGATGGAAGCTATAGGAGGAAAATTATAACTGAAACCACAATAGACAACATAAAGTGAATTCATTTTGTTTTATCACTGAGTTCACTCTTACCTGGTGGATTTGATACGGAAAATTTGCAGACAGGATCTTCAGGTTCAAAATTTTCATAAATGGTTTCCATTATAAAGATATAAAATCTAAGAACGTGTGAAGTGTGTAACAGACTGACTTGTGTAATGAACAGCCTTTCCTGTCTGAGGTTATTGTTGAAGTGATAGGAAGTCAATGTCATGTGACAGTAGTTGCATAGTGACAGAAGGCTTGGGTGAGGTGAATGTTGGAAAGTGGGGTGACTAACACAGAATTTCTACTAAGTGCAGCTTCTACTTTTTTCCTTTCTACACCAAGTGTCCACCAGCTGAGCAAACAAATAAGAGACCAGATTTGACTGTTACAATAGGTGGTTATTAGTGGTGTAACTGTACTGTTAGCAGGTTTCATTCTTCAGTGTAGGCTTATAGCTTTTGCCTACCTGCAATGGAATTATTTTGAAGAAATCATTATGGCCTGCAACGTCTCTCTTTAGCCACTCACCGGCTTTTCTTTATAAACAGGGCAGAACAGAGACTGGGACAGTGATCTTTGTGTCTTTTGTGGAAATGATGTAGAAACTGTGGAACATCTTTTCTTTGAATGTTTGCATGTAAAAAAGTTTTGGTCTTCTTTTCATAATTGGCTTAAATCCAAAAATATCATTATTAACCCTTTAAATTGGAATACCAATAAAATTCGATTACAATTAATTGACAAAAATCTGCACTGATTGTAATTTTAAAGCATTTTATTCATACTTGTAAATTCTTAAAGGTGAAACCTCACAATGGATTACTCAACCGTGTCAACCTATTCTCTAAATTTTTACATTACATGAATCATAATAATGTCCAGAAATTGTGTAATTTATTTGATCTATTGAAACTTTTGCAATAGACACTTACTTTTATTGATTGTTTTTTAAGTTATGTTTGTTTTCACATTTGTTTTTTTTGTCTACCTTTATCTCAGAATTGATCTTGTTGTCACTGACAGACATGGTTGTTTATTGAATATTTTGGGTGCTTTCCCTGCGGGCGACACAAGGGGTACTCGCAGGCGCCAGTGCGCCCGCGGGCACAGGGTTGGGGACCCCTGGTGTACATGTTGACATGTGGACATTTTTGCAGCCAACAGGGTGTGCTTATAACATTTAAGTGTGTGTGTGGACAGGCCCCGCCCCTTCTAGATTTGTATTACAAAAGATTTTCAAATACAATTAAAATGAATAAAGTTTGGCCTCGATTCCAAAAGGGGTTTATTCAGACATACCACTGGTTTGTCAGAAAATTCATAACCCCTGTTGTTAAAGTAAAATATGTCCAACACAAGAGGCCTTCAGCTCTCATCTGCAGCTGTTGGACAGGCCAAGTTAAAAAAAAAAAACAAAAAAAGAATTTACACATATTTATCAAACTCATTACATAAATGTTAAAATGCAGAGATTAAAAATACAGAAAAGAAAACAAAACAAAAGAGTCACTTAAATCACATTTGCTTGCTTAAATATAGTGATAATTAACTAAAGTCATGTAGAGCTTGATATATTGCTTGTAAACGAGTGGGATGAAGCAAATTTATATAATCCCACCTTACTGAGTTATTTATGGCCCGTAGCAGCAGTCACTGACTGCAAGGACCATGTTGCTTTCGTGGTTGGAAAGATTTCGCCGCCTTTCAGCAAAAATTTGACCCCTGTCGCATACTCGAAAAGTCACCAAAATGTGCACACACCTAGGATAAATTGAAAATGAATTTCCAACGAAGTCAACGTCAGCCCCCCCAAGACGATGACATCATGGCGAGCGATCTCGTAAAAAAAATGAATGGGCGGAAAATTGCTTATAGGGCCAACTTTTTTTCCGAAATACAGTTAAGAAACCAAACACGCGTGTCTGAGATATCTCAAAGAAGTTTTGATTTCATTATGGGATGGCCACACGACTTATGGCTTGGCGGCCATTTTGTAGCGAACTCTGAGAATTGGCAATTTTCTGGTTTTTTGATGATATGGAAAAACTACACTTTTGTTCATGGGATTTTTATGAAATCGCAGAAACATGCCGTCAGCTTGAGTCTACAGACGCCACAGAATTTTCGTTGACCCTTTACCTTGGGAAGAGGCGGCCATCTGAAATTTAAAACAAAAATATCACCTTTACTCACAGATACAAAACAAAATCCCGTTTTAGGGATTTTATTGATTGTCTTAAAACTTCTCAGGATTCAATGGCAAGCCACTGTGGACAAAATGTTGGGATTAGAAGCTGTAGATTTTGAACAGTGTGCACGTGGTGAATTTGCAACTCTTGCGATCTTAGCTAGCTCGCACCATTTTTATTGGAATGTCATGAAAATAAAATATCCGATTCCCTGGCCCTCGCTGAACAAAACGATGTAACATGCGACAAGATCGATAAAGGAATTTAGGCATAGTAAACAAAAAAAATGGTCGCAAAAAAAAGTGCTGAATCTGCAAAAAAAAAGAAATTCTGAATTCGTTTTTTTACAATCAGTTAACGAAACCGATATAACCTTGTCGGGATATCCAAACAAAGTTTTGAAATCATTACGAGATGGTGACATGACTTACATTTTGGCTGCCATTTTGTGCCAAATTCTGCGATTAAGTGATTTTTGCATTTTTACACAGTCAGGAAAAATGAACTTTTTTTTCCCAGTGATTTTCATGGAATTTCACACACATGTTGCTAACGTAAGTCTACAATCAGCTATGGAGTTTCGTCGACCTTTAACATCAGGAAAAGGCGGCCATCTTGAATTTTTTATAAAAAGCATATTTATTACCGGATGCAGTTGAGTCAGTTGATGATACTGATCGCAATGCTAGCTCTTTTAGCCACATTAGCAAAACTAGCATAGTTAGCATCTTAAGCAATGTGTTTTTTTTCTGTCAATTGTTTTTTTGCCAAGCTTACCCTCTTTCCCAAAGACAGATTTGAATTTTTCATATGCATTCATCAAAACCTCCATTGTCACCTCTAAAAAATATGCCACACATTTCTCCTCTGCTTCTCTTTCTATGGTGGATCATTAATATGCGTTTCAATTGAGAGGGCCTTTATGTCTTCAGCATGCACGTGCATTACCTCAGGAGGCTAAGGATTAGCAGATGTCAGATTAAACCATTCTGGAACATAAGAGGTTAAAGGATTTTTCAACTAGAGAATAATCTTTGGTTTCACATGAAAAGACAATTCCAGGAACAGTAGCAGCCAACTCCTCATTCCTGAAACTTCGGGGGAAAATGAAGTGTCAGGCTGGTACCATTATAATACAAACCGATGCAACCATTTACATGGTAGATAATTTAATATTGCTATATTTGATTAATTCCTAAACAATTCCTTATCAACATATAATATTTAAAACTTTTCAATCATCTTTAGTATTTACTATGATGTTTCATGTCAAAGTCAAAGATTTTTCCAGGACATTGCAGGGAGTTGAACCCCATCTAGCTGAAGCCAGAGTACCAACTACCAGAGCCTTTTGCTTTTTTGACTGAACATGAAGCAAAACCTGGATTCCAACCAGCATGAGACTTCAAATGATCAAATACACTTAAACTGATTGTTAATGTAATAACTTTAAAAACTATTGCACATTACAATGTGTTTTTGTGTTACATGCTTGTTGAAATATAGTAAAGGAACCAAACATTTAATGACAAATGAACATTTACAAGGAAAGATGAACTTTCAAAATGAAAACATGCAATACAAATACAAAAAGAACACAACTTACCTTTGGTAATTATAATACTTAACAAAACCCGGGCAATAAACAGCTACACACTGTCAGTTATCAGGTACCCTGCAGGAATAAAAAGATGGCCAAAGGAAGAGATACAAACCACGGATGTTAAGACACGAAAGCTCCTCCCCATACATGGAGGGCTCCATCCCAAATCCAGCACACTGAGACTGTATGCAAGCTGGAAGGAAGGAGGCCGAGGACTAGCGAGCCTGGAAGCAGGGCCGCTCTCATGGAAACCTGCGGGAGGCCGCTCTGTTGATTGTTTTTATTTGACTTGTGTGATCGTCTGATTGTGACGGTGTGGCGCCGTCAGATTGCAGAGGGGGCCCACACCGTGTATTTATTTTATGTGTATTTATTTATTCTATGTATAAAATTGATTCCTGTGATGTCACCTGGAGGATAATTAAGAGCCACGCCCAATGGGAGGGGCTTAACATTCAAAAGGGAGCATCACAGGTACAGAAAATGAGTGAAACGGAGGTGACATACCTGTTGTGACTCTGCGTGGAGCTATTGGAGAGCTCATCGGTTCTTGAATAAAGAAAGAACCCACTCACCCTGGCTCCTCTGCATCCTTTCTCGGCGGGACCCCGTCACACTGATGACAGCACACTTAATATAGAAAGGCAAAAGAAAAGAAAAACAATTTGGGGCTCAATACAGAATACGCAAAAGGGACAAAGATGTGGTGTGAATGAAGAAAATCTTCTCTAAATTGTTGAGAGACAGCAGGTACTTTATAGCACTGTTAAAAAGAGGCTTTAAAAACATTCAGTTTAAAAAGTACCAGTAAAATGGTCACAAATGTAGTACTGAGCAGGATTTACAGTGTTAATATATATGAAGAGGAAAAAAAGAGCTTGTTTGTACTGATTTTTTTTTCAATAATGTCTTTAACTAGATCAAGGATTGGGAACCTTTTTGGCCAAGAGAGCCATAAACGCCTCATATTTTGAAATGTAATTTCAAAAGAGCCATACAATAATGTAGTGTCCCTTTCCTACACTGAGGCACGGAGACTTTACCTCTTTTAAGGTTATTTATTCTGGTTACTGCAGACGCCGAACAATTAATTCATCAACTCCTGAATCTCTCCCGCCGAGACGAGAGCGCTTCTCCCAACTTTATATTCCCTGCTCCCGCTCCAGTCCTCCTATTTCCCTTATTCGGCCCATAGCTGCACCCCATTGGTCCAAACTACCTAACAACAGGCTGACCGACACAACTGAGGGCCAATCAGATCTCTGTTTGATGCGTTCAATGAACTCCAGAACTTTTTAACGCGGCTCAACACCCACCCAGTCCAAGTCAGTAAGCGACGATGTTTAAAACTAAATATACAAGTGAATGTGTGAATTTGATGTAATTTCAACATTTTTAAAGTACAATAAGTCTGTGGATTCTTTTTAATAACATGGTTATGCTGTTGCTAATAAATGATGAGTATTTGTCGTGGTGGTTTTGCTGATGGTCTAGTCTGGTTGATCCGTGGTGAGTTTCTGCTTCATGCAGGCGTTGAGACTTTAAACGTGATCGTAGGTCTGAATGTTCTTTAGATGTGAGACAGACTCACATGCAGACGTGGAGCCAAACACACACTCGCACACTGCAGTGAGTGACGGGCAGCGGGTTTTATGTTTTTACAATCCCTGCGCGATTCACCTGCTGCCTGTCCCCACAACCCCCCCATCCTCACCCTCTGCTTTCTTCCTCATACATCCCATCCCCGCAACTGCGCGCTCTTTCTCAGAGATGGGAGCGCGCAGTTTTAGGCACGGCGATTAATAGGTTTCTGGTTGGTATAAACTCTATGAAATAGTAGATAATAGTAAACTGAGTGCTGGCGCAGATTTTTCTCTCCGCTACTACTGCGCGCCTCTAGCATCGCATCGCGCACGAGAAGGACTGGTTTAATGGAAAAAAAAAAGTATAATTAAAGATTTGTCTGCGAGCCACATGTGACCATCAAAAGAGCCATATATGGCTCGCGAGCCATAGGTTCCCGACCCCTGAACTGGATGTACCAAAACACTGAAAACGTTTTTATCCTATGACTGTAACAGCACTAAATGATGATAAAAGCTGCTACTATGGGCAGGAGTAGAGAGAAGTGTAATGGTGGGTTAGATGGTGTTTTTGTTTCTTTTATATTGTTAAAAGTTTGTATAATAATACATTTTTTTGTGAGTGACTATTTAGTTTAAAGCCTCTTGCTTTTCATATCACTAATAGCAAAAATGGCTCTATTTTTACATATATTTAGTCACTGTATTCTGTTCACTGTATTTAAAATCTTCCTCACACAAAGTTAATATCATGCAGCTGTGAGGATGGAGAGAAAGATGAGAAGAGAGAAAAAGAATCAGGTTGGTCTTATGATGGACGTTCAGGGCAAAGCCAGTTAATACCAAGTCAGTCATTTTTAAATGGTATTCTTAATATAAAAAATGTGCATTGGCAAGATGATTAATCTATTCAAAACATGAAATAATTGTTGTTTGGCCATAGGATTTGGTGGAGAACACAAACAGGTGAAGGAGACAGACATGACATGAGGTTGGTGATGCATCTGATATCAAAGACAGCAGAGGTGACCTCAGGTCTTTATAAATAAGCAATTAAAGTCACAAAAACCTACATGCTCATGGGAGGATTTTGTCTTCGACCCGCAGCTGGATAAACTGAAGACTGCACTAAAGCAGATCTATGAAATCATCGCCAAGTACCATGATAGTTGATGGGTTCATAACAGTACTTCAGCAGAGGCAGTGGAACCCACTGAATTTCATGACAAGTTAGAGGCAGGGACAGATGCTCCTGTGACCCCAGCAGGCATTGACTCTGACCCAATCACTGATCTTCACGCGGGGATCCACACAGAAGATCTTAAACTCATTCTCTGGATGAAGGAAATGGATCTAGAGTCTACATCTTATGAAGTTGAGCTTATGCACCTGCGTGTGCATGTCCTGGAGCTGGAAAAAGACCCACCTGCTGTTTCCAATGCCTCCGCTATCCCGACATCTCCTGCTGCTTCACCTCAGTTTGACGTGAGTAAACACATTGCTCTTGTTCCTTTTCTTTGAGCGTATTGCCACTATATTAGGATGGCCAAGGAATGTGTGGAGTTTATTATTACAATGCAAACTCTAGATGGTACTCACAGGCAAAGGCCCAGAAAGTGTGTGCCACTCTGTCCATTGATGAAAGTGTGGATTATGATGTTGTGAAGGCCACTGCCTTGAAGGCATATGAATTGGTCACAGAAGTGTAGACAAAAGTTCAGAGCATGAGGAAAATCAGTCACTTGATCTGTTCTGTAGTTTTTGCTGCACTTTGTAGTACTTTGTGGTTTTGTGTTCAGGCCCTCTTTTGTTTGGTGTAGTCCTGTTAACAGCAGGAGAATGTTGGGTGGGTGGAGTTTGGTAAGGCCATAAAAAAGGACTATTGGTCGGCCTTAAAGGAGATTCTGGCAAACCATCCAGCACCTCAGAAGGGAAAAGCAGTTTTCTGCAGTGCATGTTTTCAGGAACTTCCTGTGTTTTTCTTTTTCATTTTATTTCACATACCACAGTTGTGTAACTTTGGTATGTGTAATAAAAGAAAATCACTCTAATTTATCTTGTGTTGTCATGTTTTGATCTATTTTTAATAACAAATACTTTTGTTGGGTATATTGTTTTGGGTAAAAATCACAAGGCGAAAGTGATGGTGTAACTTTTAAAAGCAAAAGTGTTGTAGGGTTAACCAAAGCCCCAATGGATCGAGTATGAAAGTTCACTTTGTAATTTGCATGGTTGATTGTTAATAAGTCGTATCACCTGACAACCCTCTGCATTTATCTGGACTTGGGACCAGCAGATGAAAGCATAATTATGCCTTCTTCTGGTTGCTTGGTCAATTTTTTCTTTTCTGTTTATCGAGTACAGTGGTCCCTCACTTAAAAAGTGTTACAATTAAGGTGACTACTTTGCAGATTTGACCTTTTATATGTTATTTTTTGAATGTATCTCCCACAATAATCAAAAGACCACAATTGGTTGAATGCTATAATGTTTTTTCTGCACTTAACTCCTACAATTTTCAGCTGTTTTAATCATAGATCTATTAAATGTTCAGCTCTTTTAGCTTTTTCCTGCTATGATTTTGGTCCTTCAAATCCTTGAACTTTTCAAGATATCCCAGGATTTCCAGGAATTTTGGCTCCATTGAAATACATGGGGTAAAACCTACTCACTAAAAAACAAAAAAAAATCCTAAACTAAATATTGACATTGTTTTTTTTTTCTTTTTTTCCTTTTAATAGAACAAAAAAACTGAACAGGATCCTACTAAAGGTTTCCTCCATTTTTAGGAGAAAACCGTCTAAAGTACTAAACTAATATTAACTAACCTACTAGTTTAACTAACCTGCTTCCTCCCTTCCCTTAATAAAACAGCCCGTTGAAGCCTATC
Source organism: Oryzias curvinotus (assembly GCA_023969325.1). NCBI lineage: Eukaryota > Metazoa > Chordata > Actinopteri > Beloniformes > Adrianichthyidae > Oryzias > Oryzias curvinotus. The sequence continues at coordinate 915,341 of CM043726.1, read as the reverse complement.
TCAATCTTTGAGATAAACCTTGCAAACTTTGATCTCTTTTTCAGAATGTGCTTTTCAAAGGTTTTAGCCACGACAAAGTCACAAACAGACTGGTCCAAGTTCATGCACATGAGAGTGACACTTTCTGGATATTTACAGAAATTGATCAAATTCATATACGTGGCTTTTTCCAGGCCTTTTAGTTTGTCACTTGCCAAATTGAAACCATAAGCCTTGCACATTTCCCACAGGACATCATACAGCCTTTTGAAAAGCAGTTGAAAGTTCTTATTGGAACATGCATATCCTGCTTTTCTGAAGATGAAAGGAATTGCAAATGTGAGGTACTCGTTTAACAAGGTGTTGCAATTTTCCATCTTGGCCTCTAGAATATCTAATTCCTCAGGTGACAGGAGGTTTATGTCCACAGACGTTTGGGTTGACCAAGATTTACTTGTGGACACTTCCAGAGGGACTGATTTTAAGATTGACTTCTGTTCATCTGTCTTTTTCTTGCCGTTGCATGTCTGAATTGCAGCAACTTGCTTTTTCCGAGCAGAAGTCATCTTTGGGCAGCTGTTGAGATCTCTGCAGACAACCTTTTTCGTCAAAAGGCTTTGTTTAAAGATGGCTGCAACAAGGTTGTCATGTATTTGATCCTCCAGATCCATAGCCATGACTATTGGAATGCCATTCATCTTTAAACTTTCTGTGACCTTTTTATAGATGACTTTGCTTAAACCTTCAAAGTTTTTCTCACTAATGTAGCATTCCAAGGTCTCTGCTTCTGTCCAGAGTCTTGTAAAGAGACGCCTCCTGTAGGATTCAAACCTTTCTTGGCCTAAAGGCGTGTTACTCTTTTTGAAGGTACATTTTATGAGATCCTCCACCAGTTTTTCAAGAAGGGCCTTTTGAACTTCTTTTGCTGCATGCAGATCCTTCTGGGCTTTTGCATCATCCTTTTTTGGAGATGTTTGGGTTCCAGCACTACTTTTTTCTGCTGTCAGCCCATCCGCCGCAGTGGAGCAAGCTTGCTGCTTCGTTCCTTCTTTGCTTTTTGTTTTTATACAAAGATCCCCAAGTAACTTACAAAAGCTTGTTACGATTAAGTCACAGTTAGTGGAAAAGCTTTGTAAGTTGTTGGATTCCCTTTGCTTCAACACCTCCTCAGTTATTAAGACAATCAAGGTGTTGCAGGCGTGGGATGATGTGGGGTCTTTGCTGATGTGGAGGACTTCCATGAAGGCTGTGGGCACAGTCCTGGTCACAAGGTCCATCACAGCTTCCTTTGTTCGCATACCTTCATTCGTATTGTGCAAATGTTTTGAAATCAGGTTTACGATCTTTGACATCAAATCTCTTATTATTTCTTTGGATTTGATATCAGGATTTCCTTTGATCAGCTGTGATCTTTGTGACCCTGAAAATCTGAGCAGGTCAAACTGCAACAGCAGTGTTAAGTCTGTGCTCAGATCATTTAGGTATCGTGGCCCCATCTTTTCCCTCGAGATCATTGACAGATATTCCCAAGTTTGGCGTCTATATGTAAACTCTGTTTGATGACATCATATGACATACATACAAGATGTTCATCAGAAAAAGCACTTAATGACATCATAAAGGATCATATAAAAAAATCATGACATCATAAAGGGTCATATAAAAAAATGATGACATCATAAACTGTCATATGTTATGATGTCATGACATCACAAAGTGTCACAACACATCATGACATAAACACATTGAGAAACCACTAGCCCCGCCCCCACCCACTCACATTTATTATGTCACTTCTCTGCATCATAATCAGATCACTGACACACACACAAACTTTAGGTTTTTGTTTTGGTCACTAATGTAATTTTTTCACTGTAATAGGCTGCTATGGCAGACTGCATCAACAGGGTTGTGCTTCATGTCTGAACCTCCACTTCCTTTCTGCGTCTTTGCCACTTCCGGTTCCGAGAATTGTTTTAAAAATCATCTTGACGCCAAAATGATTTGAAACGTGCAACAAACCACTTTAACTCCAGATTTTTGTACCCAAACTAGTGTCTGCATCTCTTCACTATTGGTTGATTACCTTCTAATAGGAACCTTTGCTAGTTTCTCGTAGGAAAGGTTTTGGGGTAACTCACAACATCCCATTTGACGTGACACGCGGTTATTTGCGGGTAATATTCTTGGAAAAATGTCCAATCCAAGGTAAATTTTGTGACGATTAAAATATGTGCATGATTATTGTATAGTTTTATTACTGCTACAACGATGAACAGTACCTACGAGGACATTTTTAAGGTATATTTGACGAGTTGGCCCATAAATGCGCTTTTTGTGCTTCTTCGCACCATCTAGTGGACAAAAAAATATACTACAGTCAGAGCAAAAAAGCGAATTATCATTGTGGTCTTGAAGATCTGATTTCTATTTAACAAATACATTAATAAAAATGTAAATCTTTGTGATATCAATGTAAATGGTAACTATATTAACATGGAGTCTATAACAAAATGTCTAATGTTGCAGAATTTTTAAAAGCAGAAACAAATTTCATGTTGAAACGGCCCTTCTTAGTAACTTAGTAAAGATTTAAGAACAGTTTAGATTCACTGTTCCCCAAATCTTACTAACATTTTATTCACACTCGCTAAATATCTCATTCAGTGCTGCAAATCAGGGGTCGGGAACCTTTTTGGCCGAGAGAGCTATAAACGCCACATATTTTTAAATGTAATATCAAAAGAGCCATAACCATAATGTAGCCTCCCTTTCCCACACTGAGGCACGGAGACTGAACCTCTTTTAACGTTCTTTAGTCTGGTTACTGCAGACCGCAACAAACAAACAACGCCGTACAATAAATTCAGCAACTCCTGAATCTCTCCCGCTGAGACGAGAGCGCTTCTCCCAACTTTATATTCCCCTGCTGACGCTCCAGCCCTCCCATTTCCCTTATTCGGCCCATAGCTGAACCCCATTGGTCCAAACTGCCTAACAACAGGCTGAGGGACAGAACTGAGGGCCAATCAGATCTCTGCTTGATGCGTTCAATGAACTCCAGAACTTTTAATGCGACTCAGTCCGCGACAGTATGTTTAAAACTAAATATATAAATGAATGTGTGCATTTGATATAATTTCAACATTTTTAAAGTACAATAAGTCTGTGGATTCTTTTTAACAACATCGTTATGCTGTTGCTAATAAATGATGAGTATTTGTCGTGGTGGTTTTGCTGATGGTCTAGTCTGGTTGATATGTGGTGAGTTTCAGCTTCATGCAGAAATTGAGACTTTAAACGTGATCTTAGGTCTGAATGTTCTGTAGATGTGACAAAGACTGCTCACATGCAGACGTGGAGCCAAACACACACTCACACTGCAGTGAGTGATGGGCAGCGTGTTTTAGGTTTTTTACAATCCCTGCACGATTCACCTGCTGCCTGTCCCCCCCTCTGCTTTCTTCGTCACACATCCCGTCCCCGCAACTGCGTGCTCTTTCTCAGAGACGGGAGCTCGCAGTTTTAGGCACGGCAATTCTCAAGTTTCCGTCAAACTCTGTGAAATAATAGATAATAGGAAACTGATGGAGCTGGCGCAGATGTTTCTCTCCAAGCACAGCTACTACTGCGCGCCTCTGACATCGCATCGCGCCCGAGAAGGACTGGTCTAATAAAAAAAATATATATACTTAAAGATTTGTCTGCGAGCCACATGTGACCATCAAAAGAGCCATATATGGCTCGCGAGCCATGTGTTCCCGACCCCTGCTGTAAATGGTTCAACACTGTCATCTCTGATGACAGCACGCATTCCTAATTTTTCAGTAATTTCTGAGCATGTTTTCAGGAACTTCCTGTGTTTTTCTTTTTCATTTTATTTCACATACCACAGTTGTGTAACTTTGGTATGTGTAATAAAAGAAAACCACTCTAATTTATATTGTGTTGTCATGTTTTGATCTATTTTTATGACAAATACTTTTGTTGGGTATATTATATCAGGTAAAAATCACAAGGCGAAAGTGATGGTGTAACTTATTATAGCAAAAGTGTTCTAGGGTTAACCAAAGACCCAATGGATCGAGTATGAAAGTTCCCTTTGTAATTTGCATGGTTGATTGTTAATAAGTCGTATCACCTGACAACCCTCTGCATTTATCTGGACAGTGTTACAATTAAGATGACTACTTTGCAGATTTGACTTTTTATGTGTTATTTTTTTATGGAGTTAATTCAGTCTCAATAATCAGAAATGCACACAACCTTGTTCACAGATACACACGCTGTGATTCACAAATGTCATTTTATGCAAATGTGAAAGCTAAATTCGGAAATGCACACCCTGTGTTTCACAAACACACACATTGTGTTTCACACATGCACACTGAATGTTTTACAAATGCACAATAAGTGTCTCTCACAAATGTGCACACTGTGTTTCACAAAAACAGATTTGAGATTCACAATAAATGTATCAGAAATGCACAGTAGGTGCTTCACAAACATGATTTTTAGGTAGACATGTGATGCGAACTTACAGATCATTCAAATTGCAGAATGTGCATTCAAAACCCCGCTCTCATTTGTGAATCTCCCCACATTTGTGAGAGATTTTTCTACGGTGAATATTGAGACTCTTCTGACGGAGCAGGTCAACCAATGTCAGCATTGGCTAGTAAATCTGTCAATCAAACTCATCAGCAAAGCAGGCGGGTTCGCTTTTAGCTAATCGAATGGTCCCTTAGACCAGGGGTGCTCATTACGTTGATTGCGATCGACCGGTCGATCTTCAAGTACATGAGGGTAGATCGCGGGACAGAGAAGATTAAAAAAAAAAAAAAGTACTTCTTAAAAATCCACGAGCCAATCAAAATCATCACCGAGAAGTACGGGACTTGATTGACATGCAGAATGGCCAATCGGACATCCTCTGATGCATACGTCACTGCAGACGCGAGTTTAAATTCACTCAGCGCAAACTCTTTCTGCCCCGCAGCACATCATGTCCCCGGCAGAAGACACCTACGGACAACCGGAGTGTTTATTAAAGCCCCCCCGCGTTTCTCCTCCTGCTATCAGCTCTGCAGTTCTCGCCCGATAAATACGAGCTCATTTATCCGAGGGATGCGAAGCGCCTTTGAAATGCTCCCCCCATTGCACGGTTTACAGCAGAGCATGAATACGATGGTTGCTGCTTTCTGTCTTTGTAATAAAACGCCTCATCTGTTGATACTAAAGTATCTTTGTGTAATCCAGTGCTTCTCAAATAGTGGGTGCGATGCCAGGGGGGGGGCGCGCGGTAGTGGCCGTTTTAGGCACAGGCAATACGGGCAATTGTTCGGTGCGCAAATTTAACGTGGGGGCGGCGGCTCAGTGCTTGGAAAAAAATCTGCGTCTCTATTCGGTTCCTGTTGTCTGTTAATCACAGAGTTTACAGCCTGAAACAGTGAATCACCGTTCCTGCAGCCGCGCGCTCCCGTCTCCTGTCACACGCGGCTGCGCCTGTGAGAACGAAAGGGGAGGGGTGGTGTGGGCTCTGGTTGCCTAGTGACACTGGGGCACGGGGAGGAGCTGCAAGCTCTGCCTGTTTCCCAACACCTGGATCACCACGTGCCTTTAGATTCCTCAGCTCATGCTAATAATGTCATTCTTTATGAACTATTGTAGACATTTTGACGACATGTCTTTATTTTCCATAAATGTTTTCTTTGTCTGACTGTTGGTGTTGTTTAGTGTTTGAAAGAAAGACAGAAGGTAATGCAGGAAAACCGCTTTCTATCTATCTATCTATCTATCTATCTATCTATCTATCTATCTATCTATCTATCTATCTATCTATCTATCTATCTATCTATCTATCTATCTATCTATCTATCTATCATTTAGAAAAAAAAATCAGCACAACGTTTTTTAATATGTTTCTTCAGACTAAACACAGTTAATATATTGGTGCTGCTGTGTTTGTGTGTGCGAAACATTTTCTTATTCCTAGGGGGGGCCTGGCAAAAAATAATTGAGAAGCATTGGTGTAATCTTACTGTGTAATTTTTAATCATCAGTACATAAACAATAATGTTCAAATAAACATGCAACTAATAAACATAACTAACAAACATTTACTAATAGTATTTAGTATAAAAATATATATATTTTATAGGAAGATCTTCAAGACATTGTCGATTCAAAAGTAGCCAAACACGCCAAAAAAGTGTGAGCACCCCTGCCTTAGACTTTCTCTATGCTTTCGTGCAGATGGCAAAAGCCCTGCCCATATTTGATTCTGTACCAGTCGGTCGTTAGCGTGTTAGCCTTAGCATGGCTTGTCGGTTTATTGCCTTCGGTTATCAAAAATTATTGGCTTGCGCAATTTTTCAGTGGACATAGAAGCAAGGCAACAGTGGTGGAATGCAGTTGACATTGAATCCAGTGAACTTTGTACAGGGGCATCATTTATAAAACCTTGCGTAGGATTTCCGTCAGAAGTGGCGTACGGATGAAACATAGGACGCGCGTACGCATAGAAATATTCAGATTTATAAAACCGTGCCCACGCACATCCTACGCATCCTTCCCTTAATTAATCACAACCAATTCTAAATGCTGCGCAGCTTTTGCGGCTTCATGACACGCCCATAGTTGCCCATAAATAGTCAGTGAAACGCCCACAAATGAATATTCATTGATAGCGAAACCATGTCAAACACAGAGAAAATAAAAAAAAACGGAACTTCACTCGATGTGAAGTAGAAGTTATCGTTGGCGAGGTGGAAAAAGAGGAGAAAAATGTTGTTTGGAGGACACAGTGTGGGCATTACTAATGCCGAAAAGGCACGTGAGTGGCAAACGGTGGCAGACTGCCACGGGTGGGGGGTGGGGGACAGGGGACACCGGAGCTGACCCCTCTTGATGAGAGAGTGGCGGCAATTATTGGGGAATCCCTTTTACGTGGAGTGGTGACTGAGGGGGGAGGGGGGGGGGGACATCGACGCGCCAGATGCACCGGGTGACACCCCCCTAAAGCTCCAACAGGACGGCTCGAGGAAGTGGGAACCGGCTCATAAGCCTCTCGTCCTCGTTTGCCAGCAAGTCTTCTTGTTGTCTAAAGATGCGTTCACTCCGAATTCTTCCATTTGCCACATCTTCTAAGAGTACAAGATCAGCCATTGTGCGTCATTACGCATTGTGATTGGGCATTTTATTTCCATCCATTTAATTGCATCTGACAAGCTACAGATGTCGGTAATAATCGACGTGGAAATGGGAAATTGTTCAGCGCAAATGTAGTTTCTTGTTGCTTTCTGAATGGTTGAGACATACACCATATATTGTTTAATCAAAAATAAAACAAACTAAAGGCATATGCATGAATACCATAATTCCGTAGCTTACGAAGAAATGTTTTACTATGAAAACAACTTTCCCCAGTGGACAATTAATACGTCTGTCTGATTCACACGCATCTTAAGTGGTTTATTTATTATTTTATATGCTGCTTGCACTGTGGGGTGAGAGGAAAGCAATTTCATCTGTCCTGTCACTGAAGAAGGCCAGGTGGGTGTCTGCCCGGCTGTTGTCTGCTATCTTCAGGTACAAGATCTACGAATACAAGTACAAATACTTTCAACTGACGGATATTTACAGGGGCAAAAATGCTAAATTCCCAATTGACAGGTAAAACAGTAATACTATAGGATGATAAAATATGAAATAGAATAGAATAGAAGGGTATTTAATAATCCCCGAGGAATTTTTAAAAATGGCCATCATAAAAAACATAAAAACAGACACGCATTAAAAATAGAAACCTCAGAAATTAAAAAGATTGATAAAAAAGGTAAATAATTGAAAAATCAGTGGGTAAAATTAATTAAAAGAAATTGCTTCTAAGATGCCATGCCAGAGAGTTGTATGGCCTGATGGCACGAGGAACAAAAGATTGCTTTAGTCTTTCTGTGGAGCAGCACTGTCTGTTCCTGAATGTGTAGGCCTTCCACATCAACAGGTTGCCTCTCCTCCACATCAACAGGTTGCCTCTCCAAGATGCTTGACAGTCGATGATGCAGTCTTTGAAGGTTGTCACACTTCAGTAATTCCTAGAGAATAAGTAAAAACATGACAAACGTGAATTATATCATTTAGCTGGCTGAGATTAAATTACATAACTTTCAAATATTTGAAAGGGGAATTTTTTAAACACTCTTGCTATGATAATTTGAGTTTGTAGTAAAGAAAAGCTTTAAAAAAATCTGAGACAAGACACTGATCACAGGTACCCTGTGTGTAATACTTACAGTAACTTCTACTCTTATCACTGTTAACAGTTGATTTCTCCCATCCACTCTTTCTGTGACTACTTATCAACTACAAAACAGCCTAAAAACATTATAATCTTTGGGATTCTTGTCATTGCGTCATTGGAAGTAAAGATACAGCGATTTTAGTGGCTGTCACTCTGACACAATATCACAGGGCTATTCAGCACAATACGGGTTCTAACGTAATGACGCTTCTTTCATTCAACAGTGGATTCACGTCTGTTATATTTAAAAAAAATGTTTTTCATGAATGTCATATGAATTAATTTTGTTGCACATATCCACCCCGTATTAAAACCTGGGTTGTGAAAATACTGTGTCTAACTTTAACCCGGATCGCGTTTACATAAAGGCATCACATGGAACAGCTAACTAGCTAGTTAGCATAGCATAGCATCAGTGTTTAAACAACATCGCCGTCTCCAAATCAATACTTTTTATTAAACTTTCTTTGCTGCTGTAAATCCGGCATTTTTTTCCCTTAGTTCCATCTTAATCATGTTAAGAACCTACAGATTGGCTATAGACCAGGGGTGGCGAACACGCGGCTCTCGAGCCGGATGCGGCTCTTGGCCAATGAGGGTGCGGCTCTTTGCGTCTCATCATATTTTCTATATACTGTGCCTCATTTAATAATTTTTTCCCTCTTAAACCACACTCAAACCGCCAGAGGGTATTTAAAATAAATAATAATTAATAATTAAAGTAATTTGGCAGTGTGTGTGTGTGTTTGATGCTGCTCCCGACACATACGTGACCGCCAATCATTTGCACGGGTTACGCCCACTGCTGGAACACATAGATACAGATTTGATGTGTGTGCAGACTGTTACCCTCATGATCAAAATGGTGAAATTCAGAATATAAAGATAAACACAGGACGTTTCTGGAAGAACAGGAAGATTCTTACTTTTTACTGAAAAGAATGGAAAGTCACGATGTTTATCATTATGAGCTTTTGGAAGCAGTAAAATAGTTCATGGCAGAACAGAACAAAACATATCCCGGAAAATATTAAAAACTCTTCCTGATCATCTGACACAAATTGTCTCCTTTATGAACAAGTTGAAGCTTTTCTAAGTGCACATTCAAAACAACAATCATCCCACGTTCCTTCTTTGCGCAGCTCACAGCAGAAACTGCAATCCAAATGAATAAAGCGCAGAACGTGACACTGCTGCTGAACAAAAACGACCGCAGATCTAATTTTCTCATGGATCCTTTAATGCAGAGACTGACTGATGAGATCCCCGCTTGTCTCTGATGAGGCAGAGAATGGCAGCTGATTGAGCTGAAATCTCATTGAAAGAAGGCGCTGTTACGTTTTAGAGAACGGAGAATTCCCCGTGTATAAAGAGCTGGTCTCAATCTGCTGTCCACGTTCTCCTCAATATGTGTCCTCCAGTCCCTGTTTATTACCTTGAAATCAAGGCATCGGTCTGTTCTGACTGACACTCACGTAAAGGAACTGATCAGGGAGGCTACCGGGAGTTAGCCCCGCCTTCAGCCCCTAAGACTCATGGGAAGGGGGGAATCTCAATTGCAAAACCATAAGTCAGGGACCTGTTTGCAGAAGTCACTTGAATGCCGTTTATGTGTGTGTATTCAAGTTAATGGGCCCTTAATGTGCACGGGGGGAGGGAATAACGCAGCCAGTTTAATGGTAATACAGCTGATTACTATTCTGAAGTATGAATTTAACTGTTGCAATGTAATAACATTTAATATATGATTTGCTTTTGATGCAAAAAGTCAGTCATTCAATTTTATATAAAAACATGTAAAGGCAAGAAATTCTAATGAAGTTAAAATTAATATAAGTTGCGCACAACTGAAATGTAATGTATTTAATGTGTTTATTGTGAATATGAATGACTCACACCAGAAGGATGCTCTGTCCAGATGTTTGTGTATTTGTTGGTGTGTCATTGAAAGAGGAATGTGGAGATACAAAGAATTACCAGTTAAATACTGATGGATAAATGGTGAAAATGTTCTGTTTTTATCATCGTAAATCTGACTTCAGAGGAGTCGTTCTCTCTCCAGCATCAACCTCACTGCACGTCACTGAATAGTTGTGTGTGTCAGAGAGAGGCAGAGAAAAGAGTGAAATAGAGAGAGTGTGCGTATGAGATGAGAGAGAGGTGCCTGTGTGTGTGGAGGGGGTATCTGACCTCCAGGGTAGTCTCTGTTAACTCTGGTTTAGCTGCATTTGATGCGTGTATTGAGGGTGGATACTTTCCTTGAAATAAACACAAGTACAATACTTGCTGTTCTGGTGTAGGGAGAGGAGTGTGTTATGAAAATAATATGGCTTTAATTGTGTGTTTGTGTGGTACGTCTTGACAGGTCAGTGTGTGGTGTGGCTCTTTGACTCTCACATTCGGCTCTTGGTGTCAAACTTGTTCGCCACCCCTGCTATAGACGCTAGCTTGAACCGACACCGGGTTGAACTTCTCTCACACTCACAGGCAGACACAACTTGAGTCGAAAGCCGGCTAGTTTCGAGCTCCCTGGTTGGTTTTAGTCACCTGTGTTGTGTGAAGAGCTGGTATGCCAAGTATAAAACTTGACAAAACCATCATAAGTCCTCCCCCGCTTTAAAACCATAAAAAATATGACCGCACAGGCTAAGCTAAGCAAAGTTAAGCTAATTTGCGGTGGAGGTACTCTCTGCAAACGACTCGGCTGAAGTGTTCATTCACACATGCCACTTGGATAAGCAGATTGCTTCAACGTATTATTCAATAAGATTACAAGATGTACAACGAGGGAATGATCAAATAAATGCACTACTTACGGGCTGAGACTGATGCCGTTCGGAAGACCTCTCCGCCATGTTTGCCGCCCGCGTAGTTTCAACTGCTGTGCTGAACAGCTCCCTCCCTCGTCAGATTGAAAGCGTAGAGAAAGTCTAAGGGGCCATTCGATTGGCTAAAAGCGAACCCGCCTGCTTTGCCGATGAGTTTGATTGACAGATTCACTAGCCAATGGTGACATTAGTTGACCTGCTACGTCAGAAGAGTCTCAATATTCACCGTAGAAAAATCTCTCACAAATGTGGGGAGATTCACAAATGAGAGCGGGGATTTGAATGCACATTCTGCAATTTGAATGATCCGTGAGTTCACATCACATGTTTACCTAAAAACCATGTTTGTGAAGCACCTACTGTGCATTTCTGATACATTTATTGTGAATTTCTGAAATGTTTTTGTGAAACACAGTGTGCACATTTGTGAGAAACACTTATTGTGCATTTGTAAAACATTCAGTGTGCATGTGTGAAACACAATGTGTGTGTTTGTGAAACACAGGGTGTGGATTTGTGAAACACAACGTGTGCATTTCCAAATTTATTTAGCACGTTTGCATAAAATGACATTTGTGACTCGGAGTGTGTGCAATTCTGAATTATGAGACTGTTCTGGCCTCATATTTTTTTAATGTATCTCCCACAATAATCAATAGATTATTGTAATATTGTATTATTTTCCTGTTTCGCTTTTCCGTGCTTAACTCCTACAATTTTCAGCTGTTTTAATCATTAATCTATTAAATGTTCAGCTCTTTTAGCTTTTTCCTGCTATGATTTTGGTCCTTCAAATCCTTGAACTTTTTAGGATATTCCAGGATTTCCAGGACTTTGGCTCCTTCGAAATACATGGGAATCCTTGGTGCAGAAGCTCGCTGGTTCGAGACCCGGCTCTGGAATTTTCCCAAATATACATTTTTTTCTTATTGTGCTGTTTTGACTTCATCTATAGTTAACTTAATTATTATTTAGCAATAAAGCATTTAACCCTGCATTTTCTCCTGGAAATGCAGCTCCTTCTAGTTTCTTTCTTTAGTATCTTCTGCCTGCTTTTGGCGTTTAACCCATTCCACAATTTTTCAGCTGTTTTAATCATTCATCTATTAAAATATTCAGCTCTTGCAGCTTTTTCCAGCTATGACGTTTGGTCCTTCTCATCCTCACGCTCGCTGGTTCGAGACCCGGCTCTTGCATTTTTCCCAAAAATATATATTTTTTGTTATTTTGCTATTTTCAATTTATTTATGGTCAACTTTGATTACTTTCTTTATTGTTTTGCCAATTATTATTCAAGTTTGTTTTAATTCAGCAGGATTTCAACCCTGCATTTTCTTCTGGAAATGCAGCTCCTTCTAATTATTATTTAGAATCAAATTGGTATTAGAAAGAGTCCCACTACTATGTTCTTGAGAGTGGGCCTTGAGAGTACTGCTTACCCTGACTAAACTAAATATTGACATTGCTTTTTCTTCTTTTTATGTTTTATTTTTTTCCTTTTAATAGAACAAAGAACAGAACAGGATCCTACTAAAGGTTTCCTCCATTTTTAGGAGAAAACCATCTAAAAATACTAAACTAATATTAACTAACCTACTAGTTTAACTAACCTGCTTCCTCCCTTCCCTTAATAAAACAGCCCGTTGAAGCCTATCTCAATCTTTGAGATAAACCTTGCAAACTTTGATCTCTTTTTCAGAATGTGCTTTTCAAAGGTTTTAGCCACGACAAAGTCACAAACAGACTGGTCCAAGTTCATGCACATGAGAGTGACACTTTCTGGATATTTACAGAAATTGATCAAATTCATGTACGTGGCTTTTTCCAGGCCTTTTAGTTTGTCACTTGCCAAATTGAAACCATAAGCCTTGCACATTTCCCACAGGACATCATACAGCCTTTTGAAAAGCAGTTGAAAGTTCTTATTGGAACATGCATAACCTGCTTTTCTGAAGATGAAAGGAATTGCAAATGTGAGGTACTCGTTTAACAAGGTGTTGCAATTTTCCATCTTGGCCTCTAGAATATCTAATTCCTCAGGTGACAGGAGGTTTATGTCCACAGACGTTTGGGTTGACCAAGATTTACTCGTGGACACTTCCAGAGGGACTGATTTTAAGATTGACTTCTGTTCGTCTGTCTTTTTCTTGCCGTTGCATGTCTGAATTGCAGCAACTTGCTTTTTCCGAGCAGAAGTCATCTTTGGGCAGCTGTTGAGATCTCTGCAGACAACCTTTTTTGTCAAAAGGCTTTGTTTAAAGATGGCTGCAACAAGGTTGTCATGTATTTGATCCTCCAGATCCATAGCCATGACTATTGGAATGCCATTCATCTTTAAACTTTCTGTGACCTTTTTATAAATGACTTTGCTTAAACCTTCAAAGTTTTTCTCACTAATGTAGCATTCCAAGGTCTCTGCTTCTCTCCAGAGTCTTGTAAAGAGACGCCTCCTGTAAGATTCAAATCTTTCTTGGCCTAGAGGCGTGTTACTCTTTTTGAAGGTACATTTTATGAGATCCTCCACCAGTTTTTCAAGAAGGGCCTTTTGAACTTCTTTTGCTGCATGCAGATCCTTCTGGGCTTTTGCATCATCCTTTTTTGGAGATGTTTGGGTTCCAGCACTACTTTTTTCTGCTGTCAGCCCATCCGCCGCAGTGGAGCAAGCTTGCTGCTTCGTTCCTTCTTTGCTTTTTGTTTTTATACAAGATCCCCAAGTAACTTACAAAAGCTTGTTACGATTAAGTCACAGTTAGTGGAAAAGCTTTGTAAGTTGTTGGATTCCCTTTGCTTCAACACCTCCTCAGTTATTAAGACAATCAAGGTGTTGCAGGCGTGGGATGATGTGGGGTCTTTGCTGATGTGGAGGACTTCCATGAAGGCTGTGGGCACAGTCCTGGTCACAAGGTCCATCACAGCTTCCTTTGTTCGCATACCTTCATTCGTATTTTGCAAATGTTTTGAAATCAGGTTTACGATCTTCGACATCAAATCTCTTATTATTTCTTTGGATTTGATATCAGGATTTCCTTTGATCAGCTGTGATCTTTGTGACCCTGAAAATCTGAGCAGGTCAAACTGCAACAGCAGTGTTAAGTCTGTGCTCAGATCGTTTAGGTATCGTGGCCCCATCTTTTCCCTCGAGATCATTGACAGATTTTCCCAAGTTTGGCGTCTATATGTAAACTCTGTTTGATGACATCATATGACATACATACAAGATGTTCATCAGAAAAAACACTTAATGACATCATAAATGATCATATAAAAAATCATGACATCATAAAGGGTCATATAAAAAAATGATGACATCATAAAGTGTCATATGTTACGATGTCATGACATCATAAAGGGTCATATTAAAAAATGATGACATCATAAAGTGTCATATGTTATGATGTCATGACATCACAAAGTGTCACAACACATCATGACATAAACACATTGAGAAACCACTAGCCCCGCCCCCACCCACTCGAATTTATTATGTCACTTTTATGCATCATAATCAGATTCACTGACACACACACAAACCTCAGGTTTTTGTTTTGGTCACTAATGTAATTTTTTCACTGTAACCAGCTGCTAATGCAGACTGCTTCAACAGGGTTGTGCTTCATGTCTGAACCTCCACTTCCTTTCTGCATCTTTGTCACTTCCGGTTCCGAGAATTGTTATAGAAATCGTCTTGACGCCAAATTGATTTGAAACATGCATCAAATCACTTCAGCTCCACATTTATTTACCCAAACTAGTGTCTGCATCTCTTCACTATTAGTTGAATATTTTCTAATAGGAACCTTTGCTAGTTTCTCGTAGGAAAGGTTTTCACACCTCACAACATCCCGTTTGACGTGACACGCGGTTATTTGCGGGTAATATTCTTGGAGAAATGTCCAATCCAAGGTACATTTTGTGACGATGAAAATATGTGCATGATTATTGTATAGTTTTATTACTGCTACGACAATGTACAGTACCTACGAGGACATTTTTAAGGTAAATTTGACGAGTTGGCACATAAATGCGGGTGAGTAGCTCGGTTGGTAAGGTGAGAGGCTACCATGCAGGAATCCAGGGTTCTATTCCTGGAGGGGAATAAACAATGGTACTGGGGGCAATTACTATATCAATGGTGAGCAATTAACATCACTCAGTGAGGGTCCTTAGGCAAGACCCTTAATGCCACTGCCTCCCAAGCGCGGTTCAGCTGCAGCTCACCGCTCCCCCAGGGGATGGGTCAACATTTCATCCCCATTGAGGGATAAATTAAGTATCTGACAAAAATGTGCTTTATGCCCTTCTGTGCAGAAAAGAAAAATCTATTTTTTCAGAGCGAAAAAGTGAATTATCATTGTGGTTTTGAAGAATTGATTTCTATTTAATAAATAAATTAATAAAAATGTAAATCTTTGTGAAGTCAACATAAATTGTAACTATCTGTAACAACATGTCTAATGCTGCAGAATTTTTAAAAGCAGAAACCAATTAATTTCATGTTGAAACTGCCCTTTTTAGTAATTTAGTAAAGATAGATTTAGATTCACTGTTCCCCAAATCTTACTAACATTTTATTCATTCATTCAATATCTCATATAAAATTCATTCGATATCTCATTCAATGCTGTAAATGGTTCAACACTTGTGTATTTTCTTTAGAAAATTACCATAGTCATCTCAGAAATGTTGTGGTGGGACATGAATGTAATTTCTATTCATTCTTTTTCTTCAGATCTGTACATGTAACAATGAACATGGATTTCTCCTATAGACGGCAGCACACAGACCTCGGCCCAGAGCTTCACCTGTGGACAGTCATGTCCCAGTGAAACGGGGAACAGCACTGAGGTGTGCACTCCTGGACCAAGTCACTCCAAAGCCACACTGTGCAGACTTTCAGCATGGTTGTTTTGTGTGTGGATGTAAGTGTGTAACAGAGTTCCTGTGGGGTACTAAAAAGTCTCAAAAGCATTACATTTATGAATGTGGACATTAGACCTGAAAAAGTCTTAAAAAGTTTTAAAATGTGATGACTGAGCCTGAAAGGTTCTGTGTATCACAGCCCTGGTCAGAAAAAGTCATTTGAAAAAATAAATCTCTTACACACAACTCTTTGTCAGAGGTCCTGGGAAACAGGCTGAGACATTGAGCATCACTAGATCGGTGCGTACTATACATGCAAGTTAATCTTTTTTGTTGTTGTATTCTTCACCTCCCGGAAAATTAATCGGTAATCAAATGTTAGCAAGTGCTGTTTTTTTTTCTTCGTTTGCCTGCTGTCCAAGCAGTGAATGCTGGGACATGAGGTCATGTGACTGGTTTTGAGTAAACTGATTGGCTGCAATCAATGTCTGCAAACATAAAGGAGCAAACGTAGCTTAATGAAATACTATTGGTTTGTGGTATATTTAAAACAAAACAAAATAACAGTTTTAATTATTGTTTTATTTATTTAAAAAATAATTCATGTAAACAAGCTTTTATATACAGCGGTGTAAGATGCTTTCTCATTTGTTTTTTTGTATTTATGTGGCTCTTTAGAGTACAAATAATGGAAGTATAACAGATAATGTCTGCTAAAACCCATTGTATAATTCAATATATGTCTGATATCTTTACTGATTTTTATTTTTCATTTTAGCAGAAACAGATAGCCTGGCAATACAGGCCACACATGACAAGACACTGCAATAGATGTATAGAGAACCAAAACCAAACCAAGATTCTGCCAGCCAGATCCTTGACCTCGGATTTCAGTCAAGAAAAGCCTTCATTGACAGTGATGTCCTAAAAGAAGATGATAGACCTACAAAGATTCTGGCGGCATATCCATATTTCAAGGAGCTTCATCATGTATGCATTTTACTTGTGTTTTTGATTGTTTGTTCCCCCCACCGCCCATCTTTACAAAGGAGGCATTGTTTTATGTTACTTGTGTTTTAGGTGATGGAAGAGCTTCGGTAGATCCAGCATATGGGAAACAGCAAATTCAGATGTCAAGTTCAGGAAAGATGGGAAGACTTCTGGTTACATGTGCAGTTTTACAGAGTTTGGAAAAAAAAAGTGTTGAAGCCTCCCAAGAACTTAAGTGGAGGTAAGTCATTTTACTTTTTTGCATAATGTTTTCAGAGGCATTGGTCAGAATTGCGTTGTAATTATGCAAGTTGATATTCAATTTAATGTAAACTCAACATCAAGCTGACAATGAAGTTAACAGCTGAGCTATTCTATTTTATTCTATTTTAGTTGAACACAATGTTGCACTCTTCAGAGAACTCCCAACCCTTTTCCCATCTCCAACGTCACCCCTTCAAAAACTGGCACATGCTAGTAAAGCATTGCTGCATGTTCTAGAGGTGAGTTTTTGTTCCCATTTGAAACTTTGATTTTGTGCTTAATTTTTTGTTTGTCTCTGATGGTCTGTAATAACTGTGGGTAGAGACTAGAAGGACCAATGTGAGGATCCCAGCATTTATTTCAGTTTTTCTTTCTGCCACTAGATATGCAAAATAGTCTTAATGACACCTAAAAAGCCTAAATACAAGCATGGCAAAAAATGGCAAATACGACCCTAGTGATGTTCCATTCTTACTAACAAAACATTTTCAGTAAAAGTTACAACATAAACTGTTCTACCCTAATTATTTTTATCTTTAGCCAACAGATGATCCTGCCATATACCTGGAGAAGAGATCTTTCTCCAGCCCGGTGTTGCTCTTTGATGGGTCCTGCTGTCTCGTAGCAAGTGGAGCAACTCCCATCACCACCTTTGCCAAAGAAGATCTTTGCTATGGGTTGTTTTATTTGTTGGCTTACCACTACACGTTCCATCTTACCTGTCCCAAGTGTGTGGCAACCCTTCCTTATGTCAGTCAGACAGAAATATTGAAGGACCATATTCACGAACGGGACACCACAAGTTCATACAAAAAAGCTATGGCAGAGTGGAACGTTTCCTGAGAAGTAGAGCTCTCACGGTGAGAAATGAATGCCTTGTTTGGTGATGTTGAACAGAGACACTATTTTTCTTATTTATCTTAACCTCAGATAAATTTACTAGTATGGCCTGCATCAGCGTTCATTAAGATTTAGCTGTAAACCTATGTTAATTTTATGTTGAAATGCTTCAAGCAGTTCTTTGTATTTTTAGAAGCAGATGTATTCTATGTTAACAGTGTATTCAAAGCAATTTTGAAAAAAGCAATCTAAATAAATATTATTAAGAATACTAATTCTGTATGCTTTTATTTGTTGTCTTGGTTTGAGTTACAAAAGCTAGTAAGTACGCAATAAGTCTTAATTCTAGTACAATAACTCTTGAATTAAAAAAGTATCTTCTTATGGTTTTCTAGTTTTAGGGTCTTTTTTCTCAAAGTGAGTGATAAACATTTGGCAAAGAAGAATTTATAAACTAGTTTTGAGACTGTTTTACTTAAAAAATAGTGCTTGAAATGAGTATTTTACTACTAATTTTGAGTTGTTTCTCTCTTTCTAAAAGCCAAGATATTTCTTCTTATTTTAAAATTTCTTATCAAGTGAAATTATCTTACTGCACTGGCAGATAATTTCACTTGTTTTTAGAAAATATAATCTAATCTTTTTTTGTTCGTCCACCAGAGCTTGAGTCCTGCCCTTCTCCATCTGAGAGAGATTTCATTAATACAGGGTAACGGAGTGGCCAGGGAAGAAACCCAGAAGCAGGAAGGACATGACACAAATCCTCAGTTAGAGTGGGATTTAATACAGAACCAAACTAGAGAAGGTACGAAGACGCTCAGGCACCAAACACGGAACAAGCCACACTTTAAATACAGGCATAATCACTAACTCAGTGCAGCTGTGACTCACACAGGAGGACTCAGGGAGGTGGAGGACATTCAGAAGAAATATCAGACTGCCAGACAAAACAACAAAACAGACATTTTCATGACATTACCCCACCCTCTAAGTCCGGCTACCAGACGGATGTCGAGGTTGGTCAGGATTGTTCCGATGGAAACGGGCGACAAGGTCCTGGGCAAGGACGTGACGATCCGGGACCCATTGACGATCCGCTGGACAAGGTATTGTATGCCCTGACCCACTCGTCTGGAAGCAAGTAGGGCTTTGATCGTGTAGACTGGGCTACCATCCACGAAACGAGGAGCCGGAGGGGGGACTGGAGCGGATTGAAGAGGCGAGTCTCTAGCTGGCTTCAACTTGCTGACATGGAAAACTGGGTGGATTTGCAGAGAGCGAGGCAATTCCAGTCTAACAGCCACAGGATTTATTATTTCGGTGATAGAGTATGGACCAATGTAGCGGGGACGCAGCTTCTTGGTTCCTCCCTTCAAAGGAACATCCGCTGAGGAAAGCCACACTTTGTCTCCCACCTTATAGGCTGGAGCACCAGACCTCTAACGGTTTGCGACAACCGTGAGCCTCTCCTGGTTCCATAGAAGCTCGAGTCGGTACTTGCTCCAAGTACGACGACAGCGTCTCACGAATGCAGCCGGTCCCAAAGAAGAGGCTTCTTGTTCCTGGTGAGGAAACAGAGGTGGTTGATACCCGTAGGGAATATGTTGTTTGTGAATTTTATAAATAAAAGATAAAATGATAAGAAATGTATTTGTTTCTTGAATTAATGACAAACATCTCTTGTTTGAAATTACAAGGTAGTCCAAGAGCAAGAACAAAAATAGACAATGATAAAAAATTATGCATTGAAAATTGGGATAAATGTTGAATAATCATATCATTGTACCCCCAAGCATTAATGCCTCTTAGACAAATATTAAGGGATAATGGCAGACGAATTGTGCATTATCAGAAATTAACACACGTTTTTGGTTCTTTATTCTTGATATTTTTCAGTTTAGGTCATTTTTTTTCACAAAAAGCGGACTATTTGGTACTGTGAAGCTAAAATTTGTTTTAAAGAAGCCAGAGCAGTGATACAGAACATTTATGCTATGTGGCCGGAACATCTTTTTTAGGCGTGCTATTATCACGGTCCAATATCCCCTTTTAATCTACACCCAGCAGCCAATCAGAATCAAGTATTCACCCGGACCATGGTATAATTAAAAGTAACACCCACTTTAAAGACAAAGTAGAACAGCAGTGCTAGCAAAATGGATGTACAAACACAAACAGAAGGGTGGAGAAAGGCAAATAATGAAAATAAACATAGCAAAATTAGAAACAAATCATTAAGATTGTTTACATACCTAAAATTACAGAGTCCAGTTCGTTCAGAGACTTCCCTTTGAGAACTTTAGATCCTGACTCCATTGCAAATAAAAGTTTTCCAATTTTGGCAATTTGAAAAGTTTTGTCTGTCTGTCGATAATAATCGAAGTGAACTCTGATATCATGTCCCATGAAACGAGCTACTTGCTCTAGTTCTTGGTTATCAAGGTCAAGAAGCTGGCATAAGGTGGCAACATGCTTCCGTAGTTTTGTTGACCGGAGGACTTCTGGGTTGTTTGCCTTGCACTCAGCAGCATATTTTTGGAGGCAGTCACAGCCACGAATGCTGGTTGTTGATCCAATTCTGGCAAACAGATATGGATTGTCATCCTAAATGCCAACTTTTCTCCTTGTCTGGATAAGGAAGTCAAGTGAGGCTTTTGTACGCTCCAAAAGTAAAATAGGTACTTTTCTGCCCCTCTTTCCACGAGTGTCAATGCGTTTGAGCCTATGGCTCATTTGTTTTCCCACTGGTGACAGAGTTTCATAAATGTCCTTATTTATGGAACCAGTGTCTGCTTCCAAATAGGTCTCTAATGTTAAACGTGATGCCTCCCCTTCCCGCTTTTTGTTAAACACAATAATTTGTGCAAGAAGACTCTCACATAACGTTTTATATGCTTTGGCACTCACATGCTTCTTCAGTTCTCCCTTGGCCTCATCCTCTATCTTTCGTAAGTTATTTTGCAGAAAAACATCCTCTGTCAGAGGTATGCAATCCTCTTTGTTCCACCTCCGCTGCTCCATAATGCTATGAGCGCTAGTGGACACATAATTGGACCAAGAACAATCTAGCAACTCTTTAAACTTCTTTGCTTTCCTTTCATACATCTCATCTGACATCATCAAACAGCGTCCGATCCATGCCTCTGTTGCGCCTTTGAGTGAGAATCCTATTTTAACTGCTGTGGATGGTTTACCATATTCAGTAGTGGTTTCATTGTAGTTTCCAACTGTTCTTGCTGCCTTGATGGCCAGCTGAAATTTCCTTGGGTCACACACATCTTTAAGTCCTTTGACAGTCTTGTCCATTTCCATTGCAATTAGCACAAACCATCCGAGTTCTCGTATCTTTTGCACAATATATCTGCGCTGTGACTGCTCCCAACCTTTTCTTGAAAATAGCGCATTCCCGTATGCACATATCATGTCATCATTTTTTATATGTGTTGTTACGTCATCTTGTAACATGTTATGAATGATGTTCTGTATTCCATGTGACGGTTCAATTATAGGAATAAGGTGAGATGAGGCTTTTTGAACTCTGCTTCTTTTTCCCTTCTTTGTGTCAGGTGTTTTTTGTCTGCATGACTGTTCATGTCTCCAAAGTTCGGTTCTTTTGAACATTCCAAAACAGTGTTGACATGGTAGATATTCCATGGATGATGCCTCCTTAGGTGGCTGTCTCCATGTTATAAGTTCTCTCTCACCGTCTTTTAACACCTAGAGGTTGTGGTGCCAATCACCTTTGTTTCGAATAGCTTCAAGTTCTATTTTTCCTTGTTTAGATCCCACTGGGAGGCTAATTGCGTGGGCAACATCCGTCTCTTCACTGTGTTTTCGCTCATAATGTCTTGCCATTTTCAAGTTTGGCTTTTTACAAAATAAACAGTAGTGGGCTTTGTCCCATACTCTTCTGTTGCCGTTTTTTCTGCTCATTTTAACAGTAACCTGAAGCTTTTTTTCTGCACTTTCCACCTTTCTTTCTCGTCTGATCTTTTTTGTTGATCGGCAAGTCACCACCTCTGGTTCTGTGGTACTGAATGTCTTCAGTGTGACAATCTCATCTCCATGTGATGATGATGATGCAGAGGATGACGGCTTGTATTCTGAATCAGGTTCACCACCTGACTCCATCTCTTGTAAGTCATCATTATGACCTGAAGAGATATAAATCTTGTTTTAGTTCAAATCTTTGTAATATTTTAAAGGCCTATACCATGCAAAATCTATTTTTAGATCATTTGTGTTTTTAAATGTTAATGCCTCACTATAAAAAACCCAAAATGGTATTTTGATCCATTCACACATTTCCGAGTATTCCTCTAAAAACCTGAACTCTGACCATCAGCCCCTTCTAACCCACGAAAATAAGCGCATTCTAGCGAACTGACAAAGACCAGTGAGCACAGCCCCTTTTAGGAAGAATCTTCGCTGCCAGCACCCCCCCTTCCTAGGCGAACGCACACCCACTTTTAGGCCCTTTAATACTGCCGTATCATTACATGATGACAGTGGTTATCTGCATCAAATCTATAGAAGGAAGTGAATGTAAAAAATCAAACAATTCATTCAGTTCACCACTCTACTCCCATCCTGAGGTTTATATTTGGTATATTTAACACATGAAAACAAAGTCAATAGCAGTACATAAAGGTGGACCAGTGGGCCATTTGAATTCAGAGGATATCAAAGCTTCATTAGGTTGACAACTACACAAATTAACTTAAAAATAAACACAATTCATATACATACACAAAAAATATTTTTCAAAGAAAAAAAGAAGAAAAGAAGAAAAACCGCTGCAAAGCCAATAAACTAATATAAAATAAAGTGACATCAGGTAAAATTAAAGCCGTAAGCGGCGTTGTATGGCCCGCAGACGCCACCCGCCTTCCACGCCCAACTCTTCACCCCACTGCTGCCCTCACTGGCCAACTTTGATCAAGGCTAGTCAAAACTGCTTACGCTAATTATTCTAACTATGCTAGAAATGCTAATGTAGCTAAAAGTGCTAGCGTAGCAATCAGCATCATCAACTCTCAGAAAAACAAATTGCTCAAAATGCTAATGATGCTAACTATGCTATTTTGGCTAAAAGTGCTAGCATTACAGTTAGCATCATCAACTCTCAGAAAAACACCTTACCTAAAATGCTAATTATGCTAATGTGGCTAAAAGTGCTAGCGTAGCAATCAGCATCATCAACTCTCTCATAAAAACAAATTGCTCAAAATGCTAATGATGCTAACTATGCTAGCTATGCTATTTTGGCTAAAAGTGCTAGCATTACAGTCAGCATCATCAACTCTCAGAAAAACACCTTACCTAAAATGCTAATTATGCTAACTATGCTAATGTGGCTAAAAGTGCTAGCATTGCGATCAGCATCATCAACTCTCTCAGAAAAACACATTGATCAAAATACTATTAATGCTAACTATGCTATTTTGGCTAAAAGTGCTAGCATTACAGTCAGCATCATCAACTCTCTCAGAAAAACACCCTACCTAAAATGCTAATTATGCTAACTATGCTAATGTAGCTACAAGTGCTAGCATTGCGATCAGCATCATCAACTCTCTCAGAAAAACACATTGGTCAAAATGCTAATTATGCTAGCTATTCTAATGTGTCTAAAAGTACTAGCATAGCGATCAACATCATCAATTCACTTAGAAAAACACATTGTTTAAAATGCTAATTATGCTAACTATGCTAATACAGCTAAAAGTGCTAGCATAGTGATCGCTATACGTCAGGGGTGGGCAATTCCAGGCCTCGAGGGCCGGTGTGTCTGCATGATTTCTAGATAGTCTTGCTCTACTCATGGCTGATTCCCTGGTTCAGGTGTGTCCAGCCAATAATGTTGCCCCAGTCATGGCTGATTACCTGGTTCAGGTGTGTCCAGCCAATTAGAACATGCCAGAGCAGGGTATGCTGGAAAACATGCAGGAATGCGGCCCTCAGTGCCCACCTCTGCTATACGTCGTAAGTTAGGAAAAAAAACCCTTTTTCAAAATGGTGGCTTATCTGTTGATTTTATCTCCATAGCAACCATTTTGTGTTTTGGTCGCCTCGGAATAACGAACAGATCGACGTTAGTTTCAGATGAATCGGTAAAAGTAAACTTTTTGTTGTCCTTAGCAACAGTGGTTTTATGCTAACCACGCCCACGTTCCCTTATATGTCCATACCCAGTGTTTTTCAATGTATTCAGTTTCAGGTATGAATGCATGGATTCAAATTTCACAGTATTCCATTGAGCAACATAAGAGTTATAACAGTTACAACAGCTCACCACGTGCACGCCGTTCAAAAACTACAAATTATAATTCCAACATTTTTTCCACAGTAGCTTGCCATTGATGCCCAAAAAGTTTCGAGATGATCGATGAAAATTCCAACGACAAGTTTACGTTTGAATCCGGTGGTAAAGTTGTTTTTTATAGATGATTCAAGATGGCTGCCTTTTCCCGGGGTCAAAGGTCGACGAAACTCCAGAGGTGATTGTAGACTTACGCTAGGGTGTTGAGTCAAATTTCCTAAAAAAAAAAAATAAAAAAAAAATCGCTTGAAAAAAAGTTCATTTTTCCATATTGTGTAAAAACGCAAAAATCTCAAAATGGCAGATTTTGGCACAAAATAGCTGCCAAACCATAGGTCATGTCACCATCACGTAATTAGTCATAGGCCTATTTGAAATTAAGATATAAATTAACATTCATTGTACATAAATTATGGGGATTTGGCTGTGTCATATGGTCATTAGTGATAGGATTAATGTTTTTTTTTGAGGAGTCAAATCTACAACAGCTAAACCATGGGTCTGAAAAACCGAAAAAATTAATTAAATAAATAAAATTGAATGAATGAATTTTAAATGTTCACAATAATTAAACTATAACAATGTAATATTTTTCAATAGGCTATATAACAATTTTGATATATTTTAATCTGACAAGAGCACATTCAAGTTCCTTTCATAATAAAATGGTGTCAAAAAATATCCTAGAGCAGTACATTCATTGGAAGTTGTTATAATGCATTTCTCCCAATTAAGGACTTTTCTTCTGAACTGAAACTGCAGATTCTGCTGTGCAGCATACGATAACAACGTGTTCTTTAAACCTAATCTAAATAAAAACAGTTTTGATAGTAAATTTAATCACCGTTAATCATTTGACCTGTGTATTTTGGAAAATGGATAAAACACATAAGGCCTCTTAATTTAGTGTCATGTCAGGAGTGGTTAAAAACAGGTTTATTAAACTATTAAGAGATAACCATAAAACTCTAATATGGTAACAACATATAACTAACAAACCTATTATTTATGCTTAATAAGAAACATATTAGGCTACTTAGAAGCTCCATGGAAAAGCTTCTGCTGAAACAATTTAACGAAATAACATTTATAACAAATAGAACAACTTAAATTCATGACTAAAACTCCAGACAGATGATTGAGCACCCCCCCCCCCCTTCTCCCATGCACCTGGCTCTTGGCTCTTGCCGTGCGGGCTTACTTCTCCTCCCCCACTGGATGAGCTTGTTTTAGCATTTTTGTGAGCTATAAAACTCTCAGTGGGAGGATAAAGAACAAAATAAAGATTCGCAGTTTAAAGAGTCAAATTTTTAAAATGAGCTGTTTAAAAGATTTAATAATCTGCATGCCCTGGTTTTCTAGCATAGCTTGTTGGGTTTCACTTAAAAATAGAATATAAATTGACAAAAACAAACTATTTAAAAATATAAAAACATTAAATAAATTGTTTTCTTACCTGTGCCTTTTCATGCCTTTTTTCACACTTTTCATGGTGAGTCCGCAACTTCTTTATCCTCCTTTGACAACGCTCCATCTTGTCACTAAGCAGCTCACTGCAGGTGTGGACATTTGCCCTCACTGCTCTCTATCACAGTGCTCTGATTGGCTGATTCTGATGGGCCCATTAATTGAACAGTGGAGGAGGGGTGACACCCTGCTACTTCATGAAGCCTAAAACTCCTCACTGAGTTTCCAGATATTGTTGGCCTTTTTTTTTCTTTTCAAACTAAATAGATAGATTAGAGGTGATATATATATATATATATATATACCAAATCTACATATTACTCCAGCTTAATAAACTTAAATGAAGGAAGCTCCAAAACCCATGTCTCTGTACTCTCAAGGATAACAGAACTTCCCCATTTACTTCCTCCTCACCTGTGCAGCTCTGATTTCTGCAACACCCTCACAACATCTTTCACTTCTTTCATTTATTTCAATAAAACCCTGGTTCACTTCTAATTTCTTTTTTTTTTCCAAAAACATTACATTTACATGTATTTTTTTAAACTATTAAATATTAAGCAAAAAATTGCTTTTCTAGAGATGCAATTTTCAGTTGTTGGACCATCTTGATGTAATTCCTGATTAGACCTGTAGTTGGCACCAATGTATGCCTTACAACAGCAGTACCTGAAAAAAACTGTAGGGGGAGATCATGAGCAAAGTCTATGTGAAAATTCAGGTGAAAAAAATGCATTTTTGGCCAAAAGTGGGGACTTCTGGGAAAATGACAGGGAAGCATCTATGGGAAGAGTAGAGCAGTTTTCAATGAAAAAAAAGTGAGAACCGGCAAATGTCCTCATTCTAGAAATTGACCTCACTTTGCTGGTTAAAAACTCCCGCTGGTCCTCAGTAAGTAGTAAGTGCAAGAATACACACACACACACACACACACATATATACATATGCAGAGGGGAGACCAGAGGATGTGGATCTGGAGAGGAGAGTTTGGCCGATAGTCAAAACTGACATCCAGGACAGAATTTCTGGGAACAACCAGGGCAGAGAGGGTCTGGTTTGATGACCAAAGGATTTCCTGTGGCAGTTTTTGTTAACCTTAGATCGCCATCGGCGGGTGATTTTCACCTGAGCAAAACTATTTACATTAATTTCAATATGTCGCGTGTGAAGTAGTCTGTGCCATAAACAGGGAAGTCTCACATGTCCCAGGCATTGGTGGACATAAGACCAAGTATCTAATATTATTTTATTGTTTTTTTTAGGAATTTTTTGTTCCCAAATTCCCAATTTTTTTTCAGTAATTTTTAGCATGTTTTAACTTTGGTAGGGGTCATACAAGAAAACCACTCTCATTTATCTTGTGTTGTCATGTTTTGATCTATTTTTTATGACAAGTACTCTTTGTTGGGTATATTATATCGGGTAAAAATTATCTGGCAAAAGTGATGGCGTTACTTTTTATAGCGAAAGGGTTCTAGGGTTAATTTCAGATTGTTAATAAGTCGTATCACCTGACAACCCTTTGCATTTATCTGGACTTGGGGCCAGCACATGAAAGCATAAGATTATACCTTCTTATGGTTGCTTTATTGTCTCTTTTTTCTTTTCTTTTGCCCCTGGACTTCAGTTGACCCTTCAAAGGTCTGGAGTTCTGACTCTGGAGCAGCTGGTGACTGCAGCGGGACCTGATCTATCGGATGTCTCCTCTCTGCAGCGGGACCTGATCTATCGGATGTCTCCTCTCTGTGTTCTTCACTGTGTCTCAGATCCGCAAGGATGGCACGTCGTCTCCTGGACCGCTGGAGGGACAGGCTGGGTGCGAGGAAGAGGGGACTCCTGGCTGATTACTGCAGCGGGACCATTGCTCTCGCCCACAATGAACTTTATCCGGAGGTGTGGCTGAGCCCTGATCTTGGTGGACTTACTGGACAGCTGCTTCGTCCCTGCAATCCCAGCGGCCTGACTCTTCACTGTGCGGACAGAAGGACATTGTACATAAACTGTGTGAAGGTTTTGAACAAGACTAAGTTACAGAACCGCCTTCCCAGTGCGTGGACTGACAAACTGAGTGGAGGTGAGGATGGAGCACATTGGAGAGTTCTTTACAAGGGTCCGATATGGAAGAGAACTGAAGGCCTCCAATGGCAGACTTAATGGTGCTGTTGCTTCGAACTCTTTTCTCTCTGTTCTTAACCCCACTGTTTCTGACTGCTGCCCATTTTGTGATGTGAGGGAAACAATTTTTCATGTTTAATGAGTGTAAGAGGTTTTCAGGTCTCTTCACTCTTAACATCTGCATTTGCTCTTTTTAAAGTGATTTTTTCCGTTCGATGTTTTATTTATGGGTCCGGGTACAAGCAAAAAGACAAAGAATAGTGGCAACAGCTTAATTTTATTGTTGATGAAGCGAAACTTGCGATTCTCGTAAGCAGGAAGCGCAAAATAGTGGGCAAACCTCTGGCTGATGCAGGTTGCATCTGACACTGCAATGTCCGTTCCAGGCTAAAGCTAGAATTCTCCTTTTTCAGACTTTCAAATCGTTGTCCTGTTTTAAAAAAATCTGGTGCTTTGACAATGTTCTATGTCATGTGTCAAATGGTGAACTATGTTTTACTCCTTTTTTATGTGAGTAATTGTTGCTTTTCTTGTCTGTGATCCTTGATTAAAGTGACGTTTTAAAACTCAAAACTCTTCTTTTTTATCGCGTACAGTGGTCCCTCACTTGAAAAGTGTTACAATTAAGGTGACTACTTTGCAGATTTGACCTTTTATGTGTTATTTTTTTTATGTATCTCTCACAATAATCAAAAGACCACAGTTGGTTAAATGCTATACAGCATTCAAAAATTGATTGAATGCTATACAGCATTCAACAAATTGTTTTCCTGTTTCGTTTTTCTGCAATTAACTCCTTCTACAATTTTTAGCTGTTTTAACCATTCAACTATTTAAATGTTCAGCTCTTTTAGCTTTTTCCTGCTATGATTTTGGTCCTTCAAACCCTCAAACTTTTCAAGATATTCCAGGATTTCCAGGACTTTTGGCTCCATTGAAATACATGGGAATCCTTGGTGAAGAAGCTGGTTTGAGATCCGGCTCTGGAATTTTTCCCATTTTTTGTTTTTGTGCTGTTTTGACTTCATCTATAGTCAACTTAATTATCATTCGGCAATATAGCTTTCAAGCCTGCATTTTCTCCTGGAAATGCAGCTCCTAATATTTTTCTTTATTATAGTATCTTCTGCCTGCTTTTGGCGCTTAACCCATTCCACAATTTTTCAGCTGTTTTAATCATTCATCTATTAAAATATTCAGCTCTTGCAGCTTTTTCTTGCTATGGCTTTGCTATGGTCCTTCAAATCCTCAACATTTTCAAGATATTCCAGAATTTTTAGGTCCTCTTGAGAACATGGGGAATCCTTGGTGCAGAAGCTCGCTGGTTCGAAACCCGGCTCTGGCATTTTTCCCAAAAATATATATTTTTTGTTATTGTGCTGTTTTCACTTTATTTATGGTCAACTTTGATTACTTTCTTTATTGTTTTGCCAATTATTATTCAAGTTTCAATTTCATTCAGCATGATTTCAACCCTGCATTTTCTTTTGGAAATGCAGCTCCTTCTAATTATTATTTAGAATCAAATTGGTATTAGAAAGAGTCCCACTACTATGTTCTTGAGAGTGGGCCTTGAGAGTACTGCTTACCCTAACTAAACTAAATATTGACATTGCTTTTTCTTCTTTTTATGTTTTATTTTTTTCCTTTTAATAGAACAAAGAACAGAAGAGGATCCTACTAAAGGTTTCCTCCATTTTTAGGAGAAAACCGTCTAAAAATACTAAACTAATTTTAACTAACCTACTAGTTTAACTAACCTGCTTCCTCCCTTCCCTTAATAAAACAGCCCGTTGAAGCCTATCTCAATCTTTGAGATAAACCTTGCAAACTTTGATCTCTTTTTCAGAATGTGCTTTTCAAAGGTTTTAGCCACGACACAATCACAAACAGACTGGTCCAAGTTCATGCACATGAGAGTGACACTTTCTGGATATTTACAGAAATTGATCAAATTCATGTACGTGGCTTTTTCCAGGCCTTTTAGTTTGTCACTTGCCAAATTGAAACCATAAGCCTTGCACATTTCCCACAGGACATCATACAGCCTTTTGAAAAGCAGTTGAAAGTTCTTATTGGAACATGCATAACCTGCTTTTCTGAAGATGAAAGGAATTGCAAATGTGAGGTACTCGTTTAACAAGGTGTTGCAATTTTCCATCTTGGCCTCTAGAATATCTAATTCCTCAGGTGACAGGAGGTTTATGTCCACAGACGTTTGGGTTGACCAAGATTTACTTGTGGACACTTCCAGAGGGACTGATTTTAAGATTGACTTCTGTTCATCTGTCTTTTTCTTGCCGTTGCATGTCTGAATTGCAGCAACTTGCTTTTTCCGAGCAGAAGTCATCTTTGGGCAGCTGTTGAGATCTCTGCAGACAACCTTTTTCGTCAAAAGGCTTTGTTTAAAGATGGCTGCAACAAGGTTGTCATGTATTTGATCCTCCAGATCCATAGCCATGACTATTGGAATGCCATTCATCTTTAAACTTTCTGTGACCTTTTTATAAATGACTTTGCTTAATCCTTCAAAGTTTTTCTCACTAATGTAGCATTCCAAGGTCTCTGCTTCTGTCCAGAGTCTTGTAAAGAGACGCCTCCTGTAGGATTCAAACCTTTCTTGGCCTAAAGGCGTGTTACTCTTTTTGAAGGTACATTTTATGAGATCCTCCACCAGTTTTTCAAGAAGGGCCTTTTGAACTTCTTTTGCTGCATGCAGATCCTTCTGGGCTTTTGCATCATCCTTTTTTGGAGATGTTTGGGTTCCAGCACTACTTTTTTCGGCTGTCAGCCCATCCGCCGCAGTGGAGCAAGCTTGCTGCTTCGTTCCTTCTTTGCTTTTTGTTTTTATACAAAGATCCCCAAGTAACTTACAAAAGCTTGTTACGATTAAGTCACAGTTAGTGGAAAAGCTTTGTAAGTTGTTGGATTCCCTTTGCTTCAACACCTCCTCAGTTATTAAGACAATCAAGGTGTTGCAGGCGTGGGATGATTTGGGGTCTTTGCTGATGTGGAGGACTTCCATGAAGGCTTTGGGCACAGTCCTGGTCACAAGGTCCATCACAGCTTCTTTTGTTCGCATACCTTCATTCGTATTTTGCAAATGTTTTGAAATCAGGTTTACGATCTTTGACATCAAATCTCTTATTATTTCTTTGGATTTGATATCAGGATTTCCTTTGATCAGCTGTGATCTTTGTGACCCTGAAAATCTGAGCAGGTCAAACTGCAACAGCAGTGTTAAGTCTGTGCTCAGATCGTTTAGGTATCGTGGCCCCATCTTTTCCCTCGAGATCATTGACAGATTTTTCCAAGTTTAGCGTCTATATGTAAACTCTGTTTGATGACATCATATGACATACATACAAGATATTCATCAGAAAAAACACTTAATGACATCATAAAGGGTCATATAAAAAATGATGACATCATAAAGTGTCATATGTTATGATGTCATGACATCACAAAGTGTCACAACACATCATGACATAAACACATTGAGAAACCACTAGCCCCGCCCCCACCCACTCGCATTTATTATGTCACTTCTCTGCATCATAATCAGATCACTGACACACACACAAACCTCAGGTTTTTGTTTTGGTCACTAAAGTAATTTTTTCACTGTAACCAGCTGCTATGGCAGACTGCATCAACAGGGTTGTGCTTCACGTCTGAACCTACACTTCCTTTCTGCGTCTTTGCAACTTCCGGTTCCGAGAATTGTTTTAAAAATCCTCTTGACGCCAAATTGATTTGAAACGCGCATCAAACCACTTAAGCTCCACATTTATTTACCCAAACTAGTGTCTGCATCTCTTCACTATTGGTTGATTACCTTCTAATAGCAACTTTTGCTAGTTTCTCGTAGGAAACATTTTGGAGTAACTCACAACATCCCGTTTGACGTGACACGCGATTATTTGCGGGTAATATTTTTGGAAAAATGTCCAATCCAAGGTATATTTTGTGACGATTAAAATATGTGCATGATTATTGAATAGTTTTATTACTGCTACGACAATGTACAGTACCTACAAGGACATTTTTAAGGTATATTTGACAAGCTGGCCCATAAAAAGCGCATTTTGTGTTTCTTCGCACCATCTAGTGGACAAAAAATCTACTACATTCAGAGCGAAAAAGCAAATTATCATTGTGGTTTTGAAGATCTGATTTCTATTTAACAAATACAATAATAAAAATGTATATATTTGTGATATCAATATAAATTACAACTATATTAACATGGAGTTTAACAAAATGTCTAATTTTGGGGAGTGAATTTTTAAAAGCAGAAACCAATTTCATGTTGAAACTGCCCTCTTAGTAATTTAGTAAAGATAGTAAGATTTGGGGAACAGTGAATCTAAATCTAACATTTTATTCACACTTGCTAAATATCTCATTCAATGCTGTAAATGGTTTAACACTTGTGTATTTTCTTTAGAAATTGCCATAGTCATCTTAGAAATGTTGTGGTGGGACATGAATGTAATTTCTATTCATTCTTTTTCTTCAGATCTGTACATTTAACTAGGGCTGCAGCTATCGATTATTTTTGTAATCGATTAATCTAGCACTTAATCGATCGATTAATCGAGTAATCGGATAAAACTATTTGTGTGTGTTTTTGAACAACCAAAACAAATAATGCATAACAAAAATGATGTGGCTGTAAAATGAACAAGCATTTGGCTTTTATTTCTCAACAGAGGTATTTATTTCCAAGTCCAAAGGTTTGGCTCCAAAAGGGATGGGTATTATTAAGGTTTTAACGGTACCACTACTCTTATTCATACTGCTTATCGATCCGGTATTTTAAAGGTACTCTTATCTGTACTTTTTGAGGACACAAAATAAATAAATAACAAATTAAGAACATAGTGTTTTATTTCCTCACTATGCAACAACAGTTTTTTTAAATAAAATATTTTACTTTGTATGCATGAGAATGTTCCAGACAGGATATTTATTTAATTATTTAATCTAATTATTTTTATTCTTCATGAGTGTGATGTTTCCTTTGATCTTTTGTCCATTTTCCACAACCTTGAATAGACTTTTCTGACTGTCAAACACCAGAGTTAAGATTGAGTGAGATGATGGAAACAAATTCACTTTGACGCAGACTCCTTTCTATTTATTTATTTATCTTTAAATCCAGTAAACCCAATAAATGATATTAATTTTACGGATAACAACTGTCATTAGTCATTAATTATTATTAACCCTTGTGCTATCTTGAATGACCCCACCCTTACTTTGACATGTTCTCCCTACCAAGACAAAGGTGGATAAAGGTGGAAAAATTTCATGTAATCCATTAAACCAGTGAAGATCACAAAAAATTGAAAAAAAAAGGTTCAGAGCACTGTCAAGTTAATCTAGATGACCCCACTCCCAATGTTAAAGTGCCTAGGATAGCACAAGGGTTACGTATTAGGAAGCAGCTAATAGTTTGTCCAGGTCTGGAATCATAAGCGGTGAATCTAAGCCCAGCCTCTCTACCTGTTTGTTTTGTGTAGAACAGCCGCCCCGCGTGTTCTGCACAAACAGCGCAACATGCGGTTGCAAACTTCATTAATTTTACACAGAAACGGGTGTTCTTAGTCTAGGGCGCTCACGTGTCCCTACGAGATCACTATTGACTGTGTGTGTGTGCCTTGTCTTGTGTGCGTGTGTGCGCGCGTGGCGCGTGCTGTCTGAACAACAGCCCCGCCCCCCGTGCACACAAATAGACAAACAGAGCTCTCCTCTTCAATGAGAAAACCGAAATTAATATCATCATTAATCAACGGAAAATTGACTGACTTGGTGAGTTAAATATGGCAGATAACGCTTATATTTTGTGGGACACAAAAAAATCCGAAAAACAAAAAGTAACTTCTCCAGTACCGATAGCAGAACCGTTCAGGTCAGATCTTAATGATACTGCGGTCTGGAAGAATGTGGCCCCGGGGCTCGTTCAATACCGGGGCACGGTATTGAATGAGATATTTAATGAGCGGTATTGAATGAGATATTTAGCAAGTGTGAATAAAATGTTAGATTTAGATTCACTGTTCCCCAAATCTTACTATCTTTCCATCATCTCACTCAATCCTAACTCTGGTGTTTGACAGACAGAAAAGTCTATTCAAGGTTGTGGAAAATGGACAAAAGATCAAAGGAAACATCGCGCTCATGAAGAATAAAAATAATTAGATTAAATAATTAAATAAATATCCTGTCTGGAACATTCTCATGTATAAAGTAAAATGTTTTGTTAAAAAAACAATGTTGTTGCATAATAAGGAACTAAAACACTATGTTCTTAATTTGTTATTTATTTATTTATTTTTCGTCTTTCAAAAGTATCGATAAGAGTACCGTTAAAATACCGGATCGATAAGCAGTATCGATAAGAGTAGTAGTATTGTTAAAACCTTAATGATACCCATCCCTACCCACAAGTGGCCGGGA
The DNA here is from genome assembly GCA_023969325.1 of Oryzias curvinotus. Taxonomy (NCBI): domain Eukaryota; kingdom Metazoa; phylum Chordata; class Actinopteri; order Beloniformes; family Adrianichthyidae; genus Oryzias; species Oryzias curvinotus. The sequence goes on along the minus strand of CM043726.1, from coordinate 880,909 downwards.
TAGGCTCCGGCAGCCCCGTGACCCCGAAAGGGACAAACGGTATAGAAAATGAATGACAAAAAAAAATCTCTTACACACAACTCTTTGTCAGAATTCCTGGGAAACAGGCTGAGACATGGTCTGAACTTTTTAAAAAGGTCTTAAAAAGTCTTCAATTGAACTTGCAGAAACTTGTAGGAACCCTGATGTGAGCTCGTGCTCTGATCTAAAGGGAGTTCTCTTTTCTACATCAAGTGATGGAAAGCAGAAGCTGCAGTGATGAAGACGCTGATGGACTCTTCATGCTCCTCCAAGGACCAGCAAGACGGAACCGGCATATCCTCACAATTACACACACACACATTTACACTGATGCCATGAGCACTTTACACACAGAAATGACAATTGCACCGACTTTTGTGTTTACAAGGCTTTTGTTTTAATCTTGGTTTAAGATTGTGTCAGTCATAAAAGTTAAAATCTTGTAAATAACTGTGTTGCAGAAATAAAAGTCTCCTCATACTGGAGATAAGAACAGCAATGTCTGTTTTCACATATTTGCACTATACCTGAAATGTCAGCGATTGTTTGAGCTATAATCAAACGAACTGTTACCTGAATTTAAGATTCATGCATTCATCTTGTAGTTCACTCAAATTCTGGCACTTTATTAAGTGAAAACTTTCACTGTTGGACGCTAACACAAAGTGAAAAATAGGTTGTTATATGTCATTGTTATAATCATTTATTATCTCTTTATAATCATTGTTTATCATTAGAACACATGATCACAATAAACCAGTAATTATTGCTACACATTGCAGATCAAGTAAAGAAAATCAATAGCTTATTGATTGTAATTCAAACATTTCAGTAATCATTAATGCACATTACAATGTAAAACTAATTGGTTGCAATTAAAAGATCTTTGATTATTTCACCACAATCAAGTTCACACATGGATTTGGAATTATTCAAACACCTTTTGATCAATAACTTCCCTTATCTTCACATTGTGACATCAGAGTGTCTTTATACATTTTCTTGAATATTTGGATATTTGAACATCGTCTGAGCTCATTACTTAACTCATTCCAAAGTTTAGTGCCACACACTGACACACAGTCTTTACACTCTTTGTGGTTCTTATCAGTTTGATCTTGAAGTTCCTACATCCTCTCAGTTTGTAGCCTCCTTCATTTTTTTTTTTGCCTCTGTAGCAGGATGAGTTAATTGGGCTCCCAGGTGTAGGCACTCCAGTCCTGGTGCTGCTAATTAGCACCAGGCCACCTATATAGCGGGACTGAGCTGGCTGCTGCTCATTCCTGCCTGAGACTGCCTCCCTGGGTTCCTGCCCCTTGAAGTGCAGGTATGGTAGCCGGTCTTGCTGCCTGTGCAATCTCTCCCCATCAGTTTTGCTGCATTTGTGAGGTCTTGTTTATTTTCAGTGTTGTGGATGTCACCACTCCAGGTCATACACCTGGTGGGCGTGTGACTGGGGTGGAGGCGAAATGGGAACGGAGCGCATCGCTCCAGTTCCTTGCGATATCCCCCACTGACTGGTATGTGTGAGATGTGTGCCTCTTCGCCCTGCATGTCCTCTGGTTGCAGAGGTAATGCCCTGCTGCCTGTGTTCTGGTTTGCCTCCACAGGGTGATTGGTGGAACCCGCTGCTGCTGCTTTGCTTTTATCGTTTGCTGTGATTTCTCTGTCCGGGTCCCACCCCCGCCACGACGGAACCGGTTGGAGCGAACGCCCAGCTCACAGAGACCTCGTTGCTGCGGCATCTCACCGGACTGTGGACGGCTCCCACCAGCTGATCGGTGGTGGTTGGGCGGCTTACCAGCGCCCCGGGACACTAATCATCTTTTTAAATCGTTATTTTTAATGGTGTGTCTTTTATTGATATTGCCAATTTTATTCTTGTTTCAGGAGGTAGGAGGCCGAGGTGGTGGACTGCTGTGTCTGGTGGTGGGTCCCAGTGTGCTGTGTGGTTTCCATCACGTGTGCAGTGATTCACAAAGGGGTGTTTGCATTGTTTTTATGCTGTTTTTAGCCACCTCGGTAAGCTCCTCCTCCACAACATTTTTTAACTGATTTTTATCAAGGATTGTTTTATTAAAAGGTTTCTTAACATTGTTTTTAACTGAATTCTAATAAATTATATTTTAAACCAAACCACAGCCTCTGCCTTGGTTTAGAGCAGGACCTGCACCTGCCTTACTTTAAAATCTTTTCCTGGGGCTCAGCAGCCCCAGGTGGCGTTGTCGACCCGTTTTTCTCGTGTTGCCACACCTCCTTCATTTTCTAAGAACTGTTTTTGGATGTTGAATGGTAACGATTTCCCACTGGCTCTGTATAGAAGTTGCGCAGTGTAAAAATCCACAAGATTACAGTTTTAAAAGTCTACATTGATTAAATAAATTGTATGATCAAGATGGCTGGGTCTTATGGTTGGATATAAACTCATAGCATACATTCTGCTAATAAAGTCGCCAGTGGCTTTGCTGGGGTTTATCAGATCAATATTGAAATCTCCGCAGATGAATAATATTTTATTTAGAAAAGGTAAACATCTTTTCCATCCAGTCACTGAACACCTCTAAGCTTGACCCTGGCGACCTATAAACACAGCTTATAATGACATTTTTCCCTGAATTGTTTACATGTTTCAATTGTAAGACATTCCAGTATTCCATCCACTGCAACAGACAATATCTCAATTACTGTAAACTTTGTATTACTTTTCACATATATTGCGACTCCTCCACCCTTTGGCTGACGCGCCTGGAGCTCTCGTTTGTGAAGACTGCAACTCGGATCACTGCCACCTTCTAGCCACTATTCAAAGGCTAAGATCTGAGCTTAAGGAGAAACACAACCTGATTGACAACTGGAGGTATGTAATATAGTTTGACTGTGAGGCTGAAACTGAGTATTTTATCAGTCATCGTGGACCAAGCCAGTCGCTCCCTGTCACAGACTCATCCATGGTCTGGAGGAAAGCCTGCTGAAGCGGAAGCTCACTCCACCGGCTCCGACTGTCACGCCACGAAGCTGCACAATATTGCAGATTGGGGCCGACCGATGAGATCAGAGGCTCAGACAACCCCAACTCTGGAGAGTTGCTTCGGTTTTTAGCTGACCTTGAGCAGGAAAAGGCCGATGCGGGTCTCAGGGACCCGGCTCTCAGCTCTACACCCAAGCTTTCATGGGCGGAGGTGACACGCCGCAGCAGGAGGAGCCACTGGCCGAAAACCGATCCTTCCTGCTCGGCTAAATTGGCGCTCTCCAACCGCTATGCCCCGCTGGCTAAAGATCCGGGACCCGCTGATCCACCAACAAACCAACAGGACCCACCGGGGCTGTGTCAGCGTCGTCTTCCACCTTGCTTTTTTAGTAGTCGTTGTGACCTTTAACGTGTATTTGCGTGGAGTGATTTGTTGATTTGATGTGGACTTCAGGGCCACCGTAGAATGCACCTGATGTCAGTTTTGCTAAAAAGGCTTTTACTTATAACAAAAGAATTTCAGACAGAGCTGGTTATATTTGTCAAACCTTTAGCATGTGGACACGTTGACTATGTGCTAAAGGTGGCATTAAACACCTATAGAAAGCTAAGACTAATGTTATTGCAACTGCTGCATATAAAAATACCTGACTGGTGTTAAAATTATGTCCAGACACCCAGAAGTTCTACAGAACATTAGTACCCCATATTCAGATTTTGTAAATAAAAACAAATCAAACAAAATCTGCTCTTTACCCAGTTTGGGAAAGCTCAAATTCAATATTCTCGAGGTTTTCAATCCCTTAGTATTGTGTTGTTTTTTAATAGTCTGCCCCTGAAATGTATAACAAAACACAGAAAACTACAAGAAAAGAATGAAAAGTTTTTATGTTGTTTTTCCTTTTAGCAAATTTAAATTCTAACATTCTTTGCAAAGACAGAGGTTTGTGGGACGCCACAGGAAACTCTCACCAGATATGAGCTATAATGTACAAATGAAAGTAGGTGTTGCATGAAAAATGAGATTAAGCAGAAGTCAAAACTGTGTAAGAAGTCGATTGGTGTAGAAATCTCATTCAACTGGAGTCATGAAAAGCATAAAAGAATTTCTTTGATTGGCAATGAAATGTCAAATTTTAAAACAAAATCTTCAGACACAAAGTAGTTATTAATTAAAGAACTGATTACATTTATAAGTAAGGAATAACTGTTTTTAAATAGTTATTTCTCTTACAAATTGAGCTGCAGGTATTTTTTACCTTAGAAAAATACGCAATTTTTGTGCATAGTCTTGTACCAGATGTGTTTCTAAAAGGTAAAAAAAAAAAAAGATAAAAATACATCTTCATTTAAAGTAATTTTCAAACATATAAAGTTGCTTCTTTTTCACAGATCCAATGCAGAGAAGTTTTACATGAAACATCATTCCGGGATCCAGGAGTATATCTAATTTGAACACAGTCTTCTTCTCCGTAAGCCACGATTCCCCCACCATTATCAGGCTGATCGTCTTCCCAGAACCTGTCAGGTCAGAAGGATCTGATTCAGACAGCAGACATGCATACAGGTACCGTATGTGTTTCTCAAGTAAAAACAAAAAACTAATTCCACATACACATAAATATAAATGTTTGTAGGTGTGTGTGTGTGTTAATATTGTGCTTTTTACCCCATAAAAAACAATTAGAATCAAATGCAAGCAGCTAAACCAGCCCCCAGCTCACTCTGTGTTTTAGTAGCACTGATCCAGACTGAACACTCACTGCAGAGTCAGAGGACTTCCATCTACCCATTTCCAGGTCCCCTCCAGGACTTTGTCAGTCAGTCCAATCCAAACATGTTTATCTCTGAATGCAAAAAGAGAAGTCTGCAAAAAATAAAAATAAACAATTGTAAAAAGAAAAAATAAATGTATTTTTGCTTTGACTCATAATGCTGTCCAGCAGCCGTTCAATGTGTTTTGTAAAAAACAAAAAAAGAAAAACTTTCAAAATGTAAAACTTAACAGAAGCTAATGATTTAAATTTTTTTTAATTCAAATAGGATATCATCAAAACATAAAAAAAGAAAATAAAATTAAATACTATTTTTATCTTAAGTGACAGATCAAGCACAATACAGAAGATATCAACTAACTATTTCATCCTTTACAAACAAGCTTCTGTCCATCAAGGTTTTATTGAGGGGTTTAACCCTTTATAGGGCACTCAATGAAATACTTTAAAATTCAAAAATTCAATCTTAGAGTGTTATTGGAGAACATAACAAGACTTCATTACATTGGTGACATTTAAAAAAAAAAAAAAAAAGATTTTCATGTAGAAAATCAATGCCAATGAAGTTACCATATTTGGTCACTTGCCCGTGAGTGGTAAAAATACCATGGCCAATGAAGTTACCATATTTGGTTACTTGCCTCTAAGTGGGAAAACAAATTCCAATAAATAAACATATATATAAATATAACAAAAAACAAATATTATGTATTTGAACATTTGAACATCACTTTTAGAACATAAAAGTGCTAATAACAAAAGTGTTGAATAGACCCTCACAACTGTGTGTGAGGCTTTGAGAAACCCAAGTTGTCAGGATACGAGGTGGACACAAAATGCAGGACGCAGGATTTTCCAATGAAAACTCAAATTTAATTGTTCATTCGCTCTTATACAAAAGATTAATGTAATTCTGTGAACAGCACAAAAAACAATCTGGCAACAAGTGCATGGGAGACGCAGACTATAAGCATGAGGATTGATTAAACAATTACAAACAGGTGCGCACATCAGGGAGGGCAGGTGAACACACTGAGGGAAGGTCAAGAAAACTGAAATGAGAAGACATGTGAGATACAGGAAGTAACAAAATAAAAGCTGAAACAAAACCCACTCTCACCCTGGCTCCAATACTTCACACAAGTGTCTGTTTGTCTCTGTCTGTAGCTGCCGCTGTCTGTCCATCCAACCATTAGACATTAGGCCACTTCATCATGGTACTTGACAAAGCAGTTACGCTCACTGTTCATGCAGAGATGCACCTTGCAGACCCTGCAGACCACATTTGACCTCATAATGTTGCCTTTCCTGCTGCAGTGCTTACAGGTCTGGCGTTCGCCATGTACAAGGGCATGGAAGAGGGACATATCAAACCGCACAGCCAAATTTGGGGTACGGCTGCGTTGTCCCCGGACAGGCTTAGGGACATCAGTACTGGAGGTCAGGCTTTCAACAAAGGAAGATGAGCTTCTTCTGGAGCTAGGCGGGGCTGGGATCTGGCTGCTGGCATCCCTAAACACCTGGAGTCTGAAATCTTTCAGAGGTTGGGATTTCACACCAAGGGCCTTGCAGTCCCGCTTGTACACCACCCAGGCATTTGTGAGGCTGACATCAATGATGTACGCAAACAGTCGCAGGTACCACCTCTTTGACTTCATGGGGGTGCGGTAGAGGTGTACCAGCATGTCACTCTTATCAATGCCCCCCATGTTGGCATTATAACTCCTGATGACAGCTGGACAGCTCACAGGCTCCCTCTTTTTAGTCTCACTGCAGTACCTGATGACTGTGGACATTGGTCCCACCCCCATGTCGGTTGACAGAAGAGTGACCGTTTTGTTGTCCTTCCACCTGACGGCCAGTATCCCATCATCACTGGTGACGTAGTCACAGGTACCACGAGGCACAGCCTTTTTCTCCATCTCATTGATTGTCCTGAGTGGAGGCTTTCCAATTCTGTTCTCCCTGGCTGTCCCTGTGTACCTACAGTTGTGGTCTCGGAGGTATCGCACTAGCTCCAGGCTAGTGAAAAAGTTATCCGCATAAATGGCTGTGGTGGTGTGGAAGGACATGGTACTGACAAGTACAGAGACAATCTGGCTGGTGGCACCCAAGCCTTCTTGTTCAGGCTTGAGGGGAACAACATGGGCCTCCAGGGTAGTCTTGCCCTGGTATAGCACCATGTCATGGATGAAGCCATCCATGGCAAATAACTTGAAACCCCACTTGTCTGGCTTGCTTTTGATATATTGCCTCAGGTTGCCAGCTTTCTTCCCTTTGTAGGCAACCATCACCTCATCCACAGACTGTTTGGGGGTCTGTGACTCACGTCTAAAGGCAGTATTTATGAAGCTGAACAATGGACGGATTTTGATTTTGTTAAAATCCATCAAAGTCCTCCTCTTCGGTATCAGAAATAAACAGCTGAGCTAGATCTTTATCCAACACGCCAGGTTCACTTTCATCATCATCAGAGTCCGTCTCGTTGCTGCTCAGCTGTTCCTGAAAGATGCCGGCTTTTACGAAAACTCGAACAACAGTGGAAGCAGACACGTTGGCCCAAGCATCGACAATCCATTCACAGATGGTGGCGTAACTCGCCTGGCGCTGCCTCCCAGTCTTTGTAAAACTGTGTTCGCCGTCCATCATCCATCGCTCCCACGCCGTTCGTAGCCTTACTTTGAATGCCCTGTTCACACCGATGTCCAGCGGTTGGAGTTCCTTCGTCCAACCTCCCGGGATGACAGCAAGATCCGAGTTCATCTGCTTCACCTGTTTCTTCACAGCGTCTGTGAGATGTGCGCGCATGGAGTTACAGATTAACAGTGACGGTGACGCGTGGAAAAAGTCACCTGGTCTCTTAACATACACCTCACTGAGCCACTCTTTCATTTTCCCCTCATCCATCCAGCCCTTTCGTTGGCCTTAACGATCACTCCTGCCGGAAACTTTTCTTTCGGAATAGTTTTCCTCTTGAAGATCACCATAGGTGACAGTTTCTGTCCATCGGCATGGCATCCAAGCACAACAGTGAACGCCGACTTTTCATGCCCCGTTGTGCGTATCGCTATCGTGCTGGTCCCCGTCTTTTCGACAGTGTGACTCACTGGGATGTCAAAAGTGAGCGGCACCTCATCCATGTTGGTGATGTGGCAGGGCTGTATTTGCTTGTCGGCGATCTTTTTAGTGCAGTAGGAGCGGAAGATGGAAAGCTTTTCCTTATAATCTGCTGGAAGTTGTTGCGCCACCGTAGTTCTCGCCCGGATCGAAAGATGACGGCGTTTCATAAACCGAAAGCACCAAGACGGCCCTCCTTGAAAATGTTGAATCTTCATTTCCTCCGCCAGCGTTACTGCTTTCAGTCGAATGGTCACCGTAGAGACGCTTCTCCCAGCCGTTCTCTGAATATGGATCCATTGTCTTCCAACTCGGGCTACTGAGCCTTTTTTCCGCGGAAACTCAGCTGTGTCTTTTTGACCTGGCGGAGTTCATTTTCCACCTTCCTCCACTTGCGAACCATAGATTCATTTATCTGGAAATTTCTAGCAGCTGCTCGATTGCCATGTTCCTCCGCGTAGCTGATCGCTTGCAGTTTAAACTGCGCTTCGTAGGCGTGTCTCTTAGCAGGCGGCATTTCCGGGCTTGGAAAAACGATGTTCTGCTGAATGCACACACCTGGTCTTTTGTACTATTGGGGGGTGTCTTCTTTCACGCCCTCACTTCCCTGTCCATTGTCATGTTGTCTTCTAACACATCCTCACTTCTATCCCCTCGTTCTCATGCTGTCTATTCTCTGCTGAAACAGTCCCACAACTACACAATAGGCGCACCGGCTCATAGGGCGCCCCCTGCTGGCGGAAGAAAATATCTGACTTTTAAGTGCGCCTTATAGTCGTGAAAATACGGTAAATGCATTCAAAAATAATTATTTTAATAATCTAAAAATAATAATGGCTTTTAATTTCAAAATAAATACCAAATGTGGATGCACATATTTGGGTGCACCACAAAGACACTGAACCCCACCTTGCCTCTGGTGGTAGGCGGGCGCCTGTTTTTGGCAGCGGAACGGCCACCAGTGTGTTAGACTGGGTGAACGGGTCTGTGACTGTAAAGCGCTTTGTCCTTGTAGGAAGAAAGGCGCTATATAAGTATACGCCATTTACCTTTTAGTTGAAGGTTAGTTTGTTTTCAGAGAGATGAAGCAGCATGGCGTGTCCATTTGAAGATAATTTAGTGGATGAAGAAGCTCAGATAATACTTTTTCCACCGTGAGAGGGTGATAGGACCACATATGGATGTTGGAAAATTGAACTTGTTTACTTTGATCTAACTTAATTATTTGCTTCAGTTAAGAGAAATCATTTTTTGTTAAGTCACCTTAAAAATAACACATAGTTTTCAGACAGTTATTTTCCTTTCATTCAAATTAATTCAATGAAGTAGGTGTAACTTTGGTGCTGCTGTTAGATCGGCACCGCAAGGGATTCTGGGATATCATTCCCTTTGCCTGTCTGGACGGATTTGGGTTGAAATGTGGCTTTTTGACTAAATATGTTTAGTTGTTTAGCTGTTTTACTGTTTTCCCGAGTTATTTTGTCCTACTATGCTTATGCTTACGTCTCTGCACCATGAGTGAGCGCAAAGGAGAGGATGATGAGTTTTTATAGCACCCCTACACTCTCATTCTGCAAGTACAATGATGGGAAATTCTTTAATTTTTTCACTCCGTGCATTTTTTACCGTCCTTTTTATTGTTATAAAAATTAGCATATTCACCGGCTCAAACTTAGACATATGAGAGTTTAGTATATATATATATATATATATATATATATATATATATATATATATATATATGTCACAAGGAAAATGGAAACAAGATCAGAAACTCGTGGGTTTACTTTGTTGATTTTCTCCAAGCAGAAATTCTTTTTTTTGATGATGCAGCCGTGTTACTTTTCTTGTTGGACGTATAATCTTCATACGCCGTCATTTAAATCTCAGGCTGTGTCCGAATTACCGCCCTAACCCCTAACTACTAAAACCCTATATAGTGCGGCACTATATAGTTTTCTATATAGTTCTCTGAATTTTAATAGCAATTCGGACACCCGTGCTCACTACTTTTCTCTTTCGTGTGTTTTTCATAAGGCGCTCGGCACGAAAACAAAGTGGCGCATTACCGCCACCACCTGGTCTGGAGGCGAACTAGTTATACTGTAACAAATTAGGACGAAACCAATTTTCCAAAGTAAAAAAATATAGATGTATAAACATTTTACGAAAACTATTCTGCTGTGTTCTGATGATGTAAAATTAAACTGATTTATAAATAATAAAATTACAAACACATTGGTGTGGATTTAATGTATTTGTTCAGAAATAAAGCGGCAAGTTTACTAGTCCACGGCAATGTTTCTATTTATTTTCGCGCCGCTGAACCCTTTACTGTCTCGTGCGAGGAGGCATTTCTTTCTATTCCACCTTCTGAAAATGGCGAATATCAATCTGGCCGTTTTCCTGTTGGCAATAATGCGATTGTTTTTTGTGAGATCAGTCCAAAAACGAGCTGATCTTCTACACAGGGCGGCAAGGAGGAGATCCAGGCATCTCACAGCGGCAAGGAGAGGCAGACGTCTCATATTCACAAGATTTCCTCTGGCTGCCCTAGCCAGACATGAACAACTGGCGAGTTAAACTTTAGCATTTGGGGGTACACCATCTACAGAGAAAGTTATTTTTTTTTTCTTCAGAGTATAACAATATCAGCCTTCAACACAAAGTATTCTATAGCAGTTTATTTAGAAAAAAGATTTACAGGACACTTGTTTTATAAAAAAATGCTTTCATTTTTAAAAAATTAATATGAAAACCCAAAAACCCAGCCAAAAAAAACCATGAGATTTTCCAGCATTCAAAAACACTATATAAACAAAATTTAAGACATCAGAATAAATAGAAACATTCCAAAACTAAGATTTAATTTACAAAATGAAATAATGTTCTATTTTACAGGGTCTTCCGTGTATCTACTGCCTTCCCAACATAAAGGTGGCTGTCCTGGCCAACTACGCTGATGGTCAGTCTGACACAAGACAGGATTTCCGGTTGACCCGCAGGACCATCAAGCATCTGGTGGAGCAGCTTCGGGTTCCTCACAATCAGTGGTGGGCACAGGAGATTGAGGTCCTGGTGTTCCTTTTCTGGCTGGCGTGTGGCACCTCTTACCGTGTGGTAGCCAGGGCCTTTGATATGCCACGGTCCACTGTGAGTGACATTGTCCACAGGACGGCAGACTGCATCCTCCAGCTGATGCGCAGGGTCATCCAGCTTCCCAGTAGTAATGAACTGCCATTAGTTGCCTCTGGTTTTGAGGAGCTCGCTGGGTCTGCTGCCTTCCAAAAGGTCGTGGGGAGCATTGATGGCTGCTACATAAGAATCAAGGCCCCAAAAGAAGATCCAGCTTCTTATTTTAACAGGAAGCTTTATTATTCAATTCAGATGCAGGCTGTTTGCGACTCGAATGCCAAATTTTTAGACATATGTTGGTTATCCTGGATCGGTCCATGATTTATGAGTTCTGCTCAACAGCCCAATTTACACCAATAAAACATACCCACCTGAAGGATACATCCTTTTAGGTGATGGTGGGTATCCCTGCATTGCGCAACCCATCACGCTGCTGACACCCTACAGGGAACCCCTGAGAAATCCAGCTGAGGCCCGATACAAAAACCTTTACCCCAAATCACAACGATTAACACTTTAATGGTAAATGAATAAAAATCTTAGCTGCATCTTACTCCCATCCGGCAGCTGAGGCGAATCTTTTGCCTGAAAACAGGCTCTCCTTCTCCATTCGCAGGCAGATCAATCTCTCCACATCCTCGTCTGTCCCTACATATGTTAAAAAATAAAAAGAAAGAAAAACGCGTTAATAACTAATAACTGCGGTTAGAACTCATCCTGTTTGGATGTACTACTACCTGCTCCTGTGTTTGTTTTTAGCCTTCGACGCTAGTTAGCGTTAGCATTACCGACTTCTTTAAATACTTACATTTATAAGTCATCTTCTTCGCGCCACCGTCCACCATTTTCGGATCCATCAAACGCAATGTATTGTGGTCAGACGAAATGCATTCCGGACAATATTTGCCAATTGAGTGAGCATCGATCTACACTGGTTTTTCGTAGAGACTTCTGGGAAATTTCTAGTGCACAAAATTTTTGAACTGTAGATTCGGACAGCACTACAAAATGGCGACCGCACTATATAGTGCACTATATAGGGATTAGGGCGGTAATTCAGACACAGGGTCAGACTCCGTCTCACTTCTGTCTCCAGTGTCTTTTTTTTTCCCCCACGCGTTTCCATGGTGACTCCAGAAATCGGCGATCTATTGAGAAAGTCTTTATGTACACGACGTGCACGTGCGTTAACCCAGGGTTACCAAGTCGAGCGTAATTACGCCAACTCATATCTGGTCTTCTGGAACCGACATACCCAGAGTAAGCAAGTACAGGCGGATTTCAGCCAGAGTTCAGGCTTAAAGTCAGGCTAGTTTAAACATGCCTCCTGGAATACCCCCCAGAAGCCAACCAGGGTATGAGTAATAAACATTTTCAATGTTGTGTTGAATTTTCTATGGATATGTATGTAATTTCAATTTGTTTTGTTTCCATTAGACCTGATGGATTTTTTGACTGTTTTTATGGCAAAAGATACAGAGGTGGCCTCTTTTGTGGACTACATCCATGGTGCAACGCGACATGTAAGGTCTACTTTTTAAAAAAGTGTATGCTTTACTTTTTTTCACAATGAAAATATTGCATGTATCTTAATATAAAACAATCAAATCGTCATGATCAGAACACGAGACGGACCCAGATGCTGAAACCCGGAAGGAGGAGACAGGAGACAGGCTGGTAAGTAGAAAGTTTATTTCTTTGCTGGTCCACACAGTGTTGTGGGTACGCGTGGCTGGAGCTCTTGGTGAGGAGCGTGGCTGGAGCTCTTGGTGAGGAGCGTGGCTGGAGCGTGGCACCTGAGGCTCTTGAAGGTCGGAGGCGTCAGCGTGAGTGGAATGAAGCTGCTCCTCGAGGTGGTGTCAGACTTAGGTAGGGATGGCTCGTTTGACACAGACGCTTCGGTGCGAGTTTCACTTTCATGAAACAGAGTGTTTCGGCACAATGTTTCGGGGCGTGTATCAACTAGCGCAGATCACGTGGTTGATGACCTATGACGCGCCAAATGCTTCGTTTGGTCGAAGCACGGTTAAGTTGTCATTTGCGTTTCGAACAGTTGGGCGCGCTATTCTTTAGAAACAAGAAATGAATCCCACATCTTTCCCGGTCAGTTCTATTGTTTCCCTCGTATCAGAATCAGCGTCAGTTCATTGCAATTTACCATGACTCCTAGTTTAAAAAAAAAAACAAAAACATACTGTGGTTCAAGATCATTTCTACTCTATTTCTCCTAATAAAACAATGCAATGTGTACGTTGTGTATGAAAAAAATAAATAAATACTTCAATAAATTTATTAAGGCAGGGCACATTGGCATCAGTAGCTATAGCTAAGTGGATTGGTCGATGGGAGTCACATCCAGAGGTCCTGGGTTCAAGGCCTGCAATTTACGATTTTTTTTTTTTTTTTTTTTGCTTTGAGGTTTGTTTCCTTCGTGTGATGTGTGTTTTTCTGTCAAGCACTTCTCACAGAAAACATCACATGTGTTGTTTTACGTTGTTCTTTTTAATAATCATTAACAACATTGTTTTGTTTTATGTTTTTTCATCATCATTTCCACATTGAAGTGTTACAAGTAGCTTAGTTGAAGCAGATAATAAACATCCAGTACACCACCAGGGGGGTATTCCAGGGGCCTGTTTCAGAAAGGAGGTTAAGTGTAAACTCTGAGTGAGTTAACCCTGAAATCAGGGAAACTCTGGGTTTTCTGTTTCAGAATGGGAGGTTTGTTAAACCAGAGAAAGCAGAGTAAGTCAAACCCGTTTCTGAAAGAGAGGTAACTTCTACTCTGAGTCAGTGTCCATGGTTACTTATGCTGTGAACCTAACCTGGTCGGGAGCAGGTTTTATTCTCCAAACTCAAAGTTTCTGCCGGTCCCCTCCCCTTTTTAAAGACGAAGCGGTATTTTTCGCTTCAACCTTCATTGCCCACATTCCAGTCACACAGAGACAAGCTAAGTGACAAGAATGACTTGTCCTTTTTTGGAGGACCCAATAGACGAGGAGGCTGCATTAATTCATAGAGAATTATATTTACCTCGTACGAGGATTTTGAGAAGACTCGATTTTTTGTCATTTCCCCATACGTTTTTGTTTGAGCGTTACCGTTTTTCGTTGCAGTCAATTACATATATACAATGAAAACAACATTAGATATTGCTATGTAGATGTTTCATATGTCAAATATTGTCAACAAAGCCTACATCCATGACATGCTCAGATTTTACCTGATTGAATTATGCTTTTACACTTCATTTCTAGCAGCTGCCATGTTCTTTTAATTCCTGCAGGATTGCATCTACATGAAAATGAAATCAAGGACATTGAATTAGATTAATGCAACAATTACTTTTTGGAAACACAATTTGCTAGTACTGCTTACTTTCTTAATCCCATATACACCTATACCACTTGATCAATACAAGGGTAGTGTTGCAGTGTGTTTGTGCTGAGCGGGGTGTGATCCACGAGAGACAAGGGGAGGGGCGAGTGCAGGTGCAGATGGGGGGGGGGGGGGGGGGTGAGCACGGAGCGGAGGTGTGTGCGTGGGATATATTGTGTGTTCGGAGGACGGAGCACTTAGTTAAATAAAGAGAAGGTGTCATTCCCAGAATAACTGTTTTGGAGTCATTTTTAATCCGCTCTGGAGGTTGAGGGTTTCGAACGGGAAGTGAACCCCGAAGGAGAATTCCCTTCGGCCCTGAAGGAAATCTCCCCTGCGCTTCTGACCACAGTCGGAAAGACGAGAGAAAAGAAAGAAAGGAGAAGTCTTCGCGCAGCGAAAGGTTCAACAGTAGACAAAAGTTCACTTTTAAAAACACAGTTGCATGTATTAATAATAAACTGACCAACGTTTGCAAGAGGGGAAGGTTAACAAAAAAGTCCTCTAAACAATACCGACGTTAAATGCATTTTCCCCCCAGATTGGTTCTGTACTCTATGCAGCATTTCATGCATTTACACCAGGAATAACACTTCAAAAGGACACCGAAATATCGCCATTTTTTAATTTCACACCTTACGCTATTTAAAAAGTTATTACAGCCAATATTTTATAACATTGATTTAAATGCAAACTTATGCATTAACGTGAGCAGCTATGTTTTCCCACGCTAACTGTCTCTGTGTTGCAGATGCAGCGGTGTTGCTTTTCTTCTGGAATATGTGCTCATATTCACTGTAACTCTGCAGCAGCACGTCAAGTTCAGCTGGAGAAAAATATGCAGACCTCTTTGTTTCCTCGGTTGTCATGGGGACTCGTAATATCTGCGCTCCATTGATAATGGCTTCTTATAGTCGCGGAGCGCACGCTCAACTCCGATTCAGTCCACTCAGAGTTGATTAACCTTACTCCGATCAGCTTCTCTGAAACAGAAAACTCCGAGTTGTTAATCTCTCGGTAGACCAACTCAGAGTTCAAGTTCAACCTCAGAGTTGGTTGAACCTCCTTTCTGAAACAGGCCCCTGGAAGCATGTTTAAACTAGCCTGACTTTAAGCCTGAACTCGGGCTGAAATCCGCCTGAACTTGCTTACTCTGGGTATGTCGGTTCCAAAAGACCGGATATGAGTTGGCGTAATTACGCTCGACTTGGTAACCCTGGGTTAACGCACGTGCACATCGTGTACATAAAGACATTCTCAATAGATCGCCGAATTCTGGAGTCACCATGGAAACGCGTGGGGGAAAAAAAGAAAGTGCGACACTTGAGACGGAAGTGAGACGGAGTCTGAGATTTTAATGACGGTGTATGAAGATTATACGTCCAACAAAAAAGTAACACGGCTGCATCATCAAAAAAAAGAATTTCTGCTTGGAGAAAATCAACAGACAAAGTAAACCCACGAGTTTCTGATCTTGTTTCCATTTTTGTTATGACTTATTGAACTCTCATATGTCTAAGTTTGAGCCGGTGAATATGCTAATTTTTATAACAATAAAAAGGACGGTAAAAAATGCACGGAGTGCAACAATTAATTACAGAATTTCCCATCATTGTACTTGCAGAATAAGAGTGTAGGGGTGCTATAAAAACTCTCCTCTCCTTCGCTCTCACTCGTGGTGCGGAGACGTAAGCACAGTAGGACAAAATACCATGGCAAAACACAGTAAAACAGCTAAACAACTAAACATATTTAGTCAAAAAGCCACATTTCAACCCAAATCCGTCCAGACAGGCAAAGGGAATGATAATCCCAGAATCCCTTGCGGTGCCGATCTAACGGCAGCACCAAAGTTACACCTACTTCATTGAATTAATTTGAATGAAAGGAAAATAATTGTCTGAAAACTTATGTGTTATTTTTAAGGTGACTTAACAAAAAAATAATTTCTCCTAACTGAAGCAAATAATTAAGTTAGATCAAAGTAAAAAAGTTTCTCTTTCCAACATCCATATATGGTCCTATCACCCTCTCACGGTGGAAAAAGTATTATCTGAGCTTCTTCATCCACTAAATCATCTTCAAATGGACACACCATGCTGCTGCACCTCTCTGAAAACAAACTAAGCTTCAACTAAACCTGCTCCGGACCAGGTTATGTTCAGAGCATGAGTTGCCATGGCAACTTGACCTACCCTAAAACATACCTCCATTTCTGGAACCGAAAGCTGAGGTTATCAACTTCCTTAACCTCAAACTTATCGTG